>CAJNJA010104418.1:0-18487 GCA_905231915.1 Symbiodinium necroappetens
GGGGGGGGGGGGGGGGGGGGGGGCAGTCTTTCTTTTCCCCTTGGTGTGGCGTGCCTGGCCCGGGGTCCTGTGGTGATGGGGTCTATTCGGCTTTTTGGTTTTCATTCGACCACTCGCACCTCCGTTTTGCCATTTGTTTCCGAGCAGCTCGTCTGCCCTAGTTTTCCGTGCTATTGCTCAACATCAGGTGGGTTTACAAAGCACAGATACCCGGAGGTCCAGCAACAACGTAGGTGAGCAAATGAGACGGTTGTTCTTGAACTGCATTACAAGCATCAAAATCTGCGGCACATGGTGTTGTTACCTGGAGCTCACTGCCTTGCCCATGCGCTCAAGAGGGACATTATGTCCTGAGCTCAAATTTTAATGTAATGAACGTAATGAATGTAATGAATGTAATGAAGGTATTGAATGTATTGAATGTAATGAATGTAGTGAATGTAGTGAATGTAATGAATGTAATCAATGCACGACAAAGAAGCGAATAGAAGCGAACGGAATAAGACAATCATGGGACAGATGTTGTTGAGCGCTTGGACGCGAAAGTCCAGGCACGCTGCGTTCGCCGGCCGTAATTTGCAAGCCCTTGAGAAAGTCCGGAACCCACTTCCGCAGAGACCTGCATAGTCAATGTACGGTTTTATGCCCAACTACCATCCACAACTTTTGTTGATGACCGCAGCTGAGCCTCCATCTCCTGTGACCAATGAAGAGGCCATTGCAATTCACGCTGGACGCACCTCCTCTGTTTGAGGGAGAATGCGTACTGCCGATTGCTATTCATCACCACTCATTTTTTACTTTGAATTGGCATTATAGTCTAAACATTATTAGTGTTGATCTCACAAGAATGGCTAGTCTTACTGCAGTTGTTGTTATCTTGTTCGAATAAGTTTACACATCGCAACATTGAGCTAGATACCAGTAGCGCCCGCACTGACTGGGTGTCAGCTGCTAGAATGATGAGCACATGATGGCCGTTTTTACGTGTACGCGTTTCTCATATGTCAATTGCGTTTTCTGGAGCTTGGACCTTTGCCAAACCCGAAGCCCCAATCCAAAAACAAATTCCCGCTGCAACACGGCAACCCGCCGTACATCAGGAGCCATAGTGCCAGCTCTTAGGATGCCGTGCAGAAGAGGGCTCATGCGGACCAACCCAAATCCCTTTGAAACCCTCATGCAAAGTGGCATGGAAACAGCCATGGGCAGCCAGCTTCGTTCACCCCCGAAGCCCTGAAGCCTGAAGCTGGGATCGAAGGCGCAGCAACGGGTATCGCAGGGCCTTCGCCTAGCAGACCTGGGCTGCTGAGGCGGTGCCAGGATTCCGAGTCATTAGCTCTTCTTCTTGTCGTGTTGCTTGTCCTTGATCGCTGTGTTGCGATGGTTGGTAAGTGTCAGTCGCATTGTTGCTCTTCCTCGGATTGCACAACCATAGGTCCGATGATGATCATGATGATGATGATGACGATGATGATGATAGTGCTGGTGATGATGATAATGGTTGTTGCTGTGGACGCTATGCTGTCTCAGTCACGGCAAGTTCCCAAGGTCGGCAGCTGTCCGAAACGCGGCGCGTTGGGTCTCTTGAGATCCTCCGACGTGACGGACAAAACGCAATGAGCACACTGCGAGAGCAGTGTCAAGTGGCCCAGCCATTGTTTCACGCTAGCTGTTCGGGTTTTAGCTTGCTCCCATCATGCGGGGTGATGTGGTGGAGCTCATGCGGAGAAACGGCTGCAGCAGTTTGTTCACATGGTCCTTTGCCAGGCACAGCTATACTGCGCAGTGTGATTTTTCAGGCAGAAAGGCGAAGACTGCAACGCGCAACTCAGCCCTTTGCAGTAGAAGCCTGCTGCCGCAGAGCCCAGGCGGGGATGGGAGTTCCAGGCCGACCACGAGGAGGCGACCAGAAGCTTTTGAGTTTGAAATCATCTCGAAGCCCGTGGGTCGCTGAAAGCATCGGAGAAGCAATATGCAGGAGCACGAAGATCTGAACCTACCGCTCTTTCCGAGCACAAAGCCTTGGCCTGAACTTTTCGGGTTCTGGCTTGGGGTCGATCACTGACTTAGTCTGACATGACGGAGATCTGATCAAAGCCTTAGGAGCCATCTGCCCACCCCTGACCACCCGAAGCGAAAGCCAGCACCACTCCTGGCCAAGGATGAATATCCCGAAGACGTTGACGGAGGACGAGTGTCTTGTGACAGCAGCCTTTCGCCGCTAAGACGCCAAGAGAGATCCCCGAAGGAGAAGAACCTGGCGGAGCTCCTCTTCGACGATCAGGAGGAGAGCTCCGGTCCCTACGCTTGGATTGAGCACACGCCCGGACCTCAGCTCCGGCTCGGCTGGTAAGCGGGCCCGGTGCAAGCCCAGGTGGGCACAGACCGTGGTCGCTGCCGTGATCGTCCTAAACGCCGTGCTCTTTGGCCCGGCCCTGAGTATCCCCACGTCCCCGGCACAGTCCTGATTCTGTTTTGCTCCCCGAGGCTTGGAGTCCGACATCCGATCGGGACTCTGGGTACGCCAGCCGGCTCTTCGAGGGGGTTGCCTCACCTGTAACCTCATTGCCGAAGTGTTTGTGGCTGTGGGGAGGTTGGCTGTACGGTCGCCTGAAGCGGAAAGCGGAAAGTGCACCCCTGGCGCAGGCACCCATCGAGCACGTGATCTTGATCATCTTCGGAGCAGAGAGCCGCACTTAGGACAGTGGACTCGGTCAGGCGGTTTTAGGTTAATGTTGAGGAATCGCAGGTGTGAACGCTGCGGGGATGTAGACTGTCAACTTGACCTGGTCAGGAGCCCCCAAATGACTCCCGAGCTCAAGGAAACTCCAATTCTAAAAGTTAAGCTGTTTACGCCCTTCAACCTCCTCAGTTTGACTTGTCGCAGGGTGGCAGCCGTCATGAGCCCTTGATTAGCCTCTCGACTTTCCAACCAAGGCAGGCGATCCGAATGGCCCGCCTGGAGCCCAAACCACGGCTGTCAATGCCCTGAACATCTGGCCCGAAGCCCATGCTCAGCTGGCTTAGGCTATGGCCTCTCTTACTTCAGCCTCAACCTCAGCAGCGGTTGATCAGCTTTGGGCCCTCGAGCTTGATCATCTCCCCGAATCTTAGATTCGCATCACAGCTGGAGCACCATTGAAAGAGCTCAAAAAAGCTAGAGAAATCCTAGAGATTTCCTCTAATGAAAGCCCAAAAATCTAAAGAAATCCTTCACTGATAATCCAGCGAGAAAAAGAATTCTTTAGCCTTTCGTGGAATTTCATTAACAATCCTTTTGCCGGGCCCGGCCGAAAACTGAGCAAAGTTTAGTTTTTTTTAGCTTTTTTTAGTTTTGTTTAGCTTTCTCTAGGTTTTTTTGCTTTTTGTTGGAATTCTTTAGCCTTTCGTGGAATTTCCGTAAAAACTCCTTTTGAACCTAAAACCCTAAACTTTAAACCCTCAACCCATAGGCCCCTTTTTACAACAGGCTTGTCTAGGACTAGGACCTTAAACCACCGTTCCACTCACAACATCATTGTGGGAAACATTTTGCTTTTTCTAGCTTTTCTTAGCTTTTCTTAGCTTCCATGTTTTTCCGGTATTTTTCCTGCAATGCTGAAGAAGTAGGCCTTGAAGCGGTAAGGGATTGGAATGTATGACCGAAAAGAGGTGCCACTCCGCAACAAGAAGCAATAGCAAAGCTTGCTAGGCAGCTTGGGAAACTTGTTCGACCTCTTCATCGTTCTCTGTGGAGCCACGGACCTCTGGGAACTGTGCTCAGCTCGAGATAGCACCATAGGGTTGTCAGAAAACTTGTTTCAGCTGAAACACAACTGCCGTTGCGGCAACAACAGCTGCTGCTGCGCCTTCTACTGCTGCTGCTGCTTCTGCTGTTGCTGGTACCACTACCACCACTACTACTACTACTACTACTACCACTACTACTACTCCTGCTACTCCTACTCCTACTACTCCTGCTCCTACTACTCCTACTCCTACTGCCATTGCTACTGCTACTGCTACTGCTACTGCTACTCCTACTGCTACTGCTACTGCTGCTGCTCCTGCTGCTGCTGCTACTGCTGAGGCTGCTGCTGCTGCTGCTTCAATTCCTCCTACTCCTGCTGCTCCGCCTCCTTCGAACTACCTTGGCTACTCCTGTGATTGCTGCCGCAGCTACTACTGCTACTGCCGCTACCCATGTTGCTGCGAAGATCCGGAAGGGTTCCCCAAAGGACGGGCTTACAGTAAAAAGATCAGCAAGTGACCAAGCTCTCACTGTGTGCGCAGCTTCCAATGAGCACGGCTTTTCGCAGCAGACGTAAAACCAATGTGCCGTCTTGCCACCTTACAACATCATCACACTGGGGATGTAGCAACAAAGTCCGAAATCTGAAGCTAACTCTCTCAGAACCAGAGAAGAAATCTCACGGTGCTGCAAGAAGCCCTCGCCTAATGATCAGCCGTCGCAGTGCCACTATCTTCGGCTTGACCGCTTTGCTTTCGTCCAAGCTGCACCTCGGTTGCAGTCATCGCATGGCACATGAGTTCTGTTCAAGCCTCAGACGGGCAGTGGGTGATGCTGCCAAGGATATACAACATCCAGAACCGCGTGGAGGAAGACAAGGCAAGCGCGCTGAGTGTAGTGGGTGTACACTGGACACCGTCGCATGCGCCAGTTGGAGAACATGGATTACATTACCACGTTCGCGTGCGACCTCAAGCAAGTGTACGAAAGCAGTACACAAGAAGGTGTTCCGATGTGAGTGTCAACGGGACCGAGGCAAACTGTTTGCAGTGACCTTCCAGGCAAAGATGCACCGTGAGCCACCCAAGACGGCCTTCGTCCTAGACATGTCACCAATCCTCCACGCCTGCCAGAGGTTTGGGCACCTGGAGCTGTTGGTGCGAGATTGGGTGAACTACGAGGTGACGTCATGTTTGGGACACTGCATTGGGGGACTGCCACGCTGCTCGCAGGATGGATTTAACATTGGTGAATGCAAGGTCGGTGATTCGATTTGTGACCGTGCTTTCGGTCGATTTTCTGTTCTTCGACCGCGTGCCAAAGGAACAGATGCGGGAACATTTGGATGATCATCTTAGTGAGAAGAAGGTTCCAGAGGCCGCTTGTGGCACGGATGGGACACGCCGGGGTTGGAGTCTTCCCATGATCCGAACAGGATGCCAAGCCGCGGGTCCGTGGCCAAGCGCCGCTTGGGTTCTCAGCTTCTGCGGTCGCTTCCAAGGTAGAGCGACTCAAGTCCACGTTCCGCAGTGCGGGCCCTAGCCGCAAGCCATCAAAAACATGAGACAGAACAATTTTTGCCCTGGTGATTGGCATTTTCTGCAAGAGCTTGGAGTAAAGATTCTTCAAGTTGCGCAGTCCTTTTCTCTAAAATCCCCCCACACTCCAGATGCGGCGCTTGAGGCGCAGCAAGATTGAGGTCAAGTTGTATTCCAGGGCTCACAAGATGCATCCCTAGCCTTTGGTCTGGCATATTGGTTGCAATTGCGACATAAATCGAATCGCAGAGCTTTCAGATGCTGACCACGGCACATGCTGAAGACTGTTTCTGTGGGAGGTGAACCTTTCGCGCTACTTAGGTATAGCAGCCTGGGGCCTGCCTCATCCCGGTCTGAAAGTCACAAAGCCTGCTCCCCGGGCAAAGCCGCTCCTGCTGGGCTTGTCTGCGCCGTCTCACCAGGCCCACATACACTGGAGAGATAGAGTCCATCGACACTGACTTCCTGTACTTGTTGGACCCCTTGCTGTGGTGAGGAGCTGCATTACAGACTTCCCGCGTTTCCACCCCCCAGGACAAGTTCAGTGAAGACTTCTTCGGTGGCGGGAAGTTTCCACAGCCGTCAGCCAGAAGCCCAGACTACGAGCTACTCCAGGAATTCGCAGTGTCCATTTGAAGGCCCCTTTGGGCTGCGAGATCACCACGACAGGTTTCCAGCAGGTTGCTTTTGCCTGAGATCCGCTGCGTCATCGTTTTGAGACCGGTCTCTCTACACTTACCACTACTTGTGGGCATCAGGTCATGAACTTTGCCAAGGCACCCAGCGAAGACTTGGCAGCTGCTTGGATGGCGGTAGTGTCACTGTCACTGGCCGCGGCAGGCGTTCAAAGAAAATGCGCAGGACATGGCAATCGGACTGAGAGAAGCCTAGGGCTTAGGAAGCCGAAGGATTTTTTGGCATCAGGATGTCTTCAACTGCTGAGGCTTTCGTGAAAGTGGAGACAGTGTCCGTGAAAGAGGACTTGCAAAAACGCTTCAGGCCACTGCGAAGTAGCACTTTGGACGGAGCTTTGCAGTGTTGGCTTGGACATCTCCGCTCAGGGAGACGCTGAAGAAGTTAGCGCCAGAGTCCCGGGTTCTTGACCCTCCGCAGCTGAAGCAAGACCTGGTGCGGGCCTGAGAAGAAGCTGAAGAAGCCTTGAGCCGGCCTGGCCAGCTCGTGACGCCTCAGGATGGGCTGCTCTCCAGAATTATGGAGGAGTTTAAGCTCAAGCCGGGACCCAAGCGACATGCCTCGGCGTCTGTCGGCCTGTTGGTTGCGCCAAGACTAAAGCCCTGGCGAATGCCAGCACCGGACGAAGAACAGGCGTTTGTCCGGAGAACCGCAATAGTTCCTGCATGATCAGCGAGACATCCTGTTGCAGGCTGTGACAGATTTTCAGCAGGTGCTTGCTGAGGCCAGGGCTTCTTGCCGAGCGCCACATAGCACCATGCATGTATTTTTTCCATTATGTTTCCTAGTGCAGGCTGTGCAGCAGAGAATCTTAGTGAACGACCAGCAGGTGGGCATGTTGCAAGTTTGGTTTGCTGTGGCATTGTGCGGTGTAGTTTGGTCGAGAGGTAGCCGTGCTTGGGGACAGAGCTTGCAGACACACGAGATGGAACCTTCCGCAGTCTTTGCTTTCAAGCAAAAGACAGAAGGACCGGACTGACGGTCCCTGCTTTCACCAGGCAGTCGTGTTGCCTTGAGGGCTACTGACCTGGCAAGCATTGCAAGAACTTCAGAAGCCAAGCAGCTTGGCTGTGGAGTTCAGGCAGCCAAAACGAGATTCCTTGAGATTCCGAGTCTGAGTGCGGTGAGTGCAGTGAGTGCAGTGCTCTCAGGGAACCATGGAGCTTGGAGCAGCAGGATATGCCGCTGCCGGTGCAGCCGCGGCGGGAGGCGTTGGGGTTGGCCTTTTTGGCTACAACCGCGGAAATTACATGATGGATCAGAAGCATCAGCCTGAGTTGGGCCATGTTTGCCCATGTTTGGCTGTTTGTGGTGATTGTGCAGGTAGCCATGCTTGCAGTTTGCATTGTTTCCCAGGCTTCATTGGTCTCGATTCAATGCTGGCTTCGGCATGGCGTGTGCGCAGACAGATCAGTACAAAGAAGACTTGGTAGATCTGACAACCCTTACAACAAATCGAATGCACGTCTATGCGGACATTGCCGGCATGACGGCCACCATTCTCACGGCAATCTTTTGCCCTGGTCGAGTTGGATTACACACACCTCCACCACCTGGCTGGTACATGGGCCTCATGATGGTGAATGTTGGCGGTGCTTACATTTGGCTTGGTCTTACCATGTGGCTGGCCATGCATGCTTGCCTGCGTGCAAACGCAGCAACTTGCCACATGCTCACTCGATTCGTGAGGCTTCCCATTCCAGCCAACTGGATGCTGGATCGTGCCCGAAAGTTCTTGGGATCATGGGAGGAGCAGCCGCTGCGCGAGGTGCTTCGAATTCCCTTTTTGCGGCATCAGTACCGGAGGGCTGGTGATGACGAGGAGGACTACAACGAGGGCATCGAAATCGATCCCGATGCTCGACAGCGCACACGTCACGGCCAGGATGTGCCTGCTTGGTACCGCAAAGAAGTCGCCATTGACCAAGGTGAGCCGTTCGAAAGCATGATGCCATTGGCTGCGCAGGGAACGGCACCAGAGCATTTCGAAGTCTACAGAGAGATCCAGAATGAGTGGTGGCCTTATGATGTATATGCACGAATCAGCATCTTCCTCGCCTTCATGCACCTGCTCCATTGCTGGACATACCAACATATGGGGCACCTCTTCGCTGAGAACCGGGCAGTCTTTGCAGCTGGCCTGGTATGCATCTCTACATCGGTGCTGCAGCACATCCTCCTGACGCTGGACATCATGCCGGGCCAGGTGGATTTCCCACTGCAGCGGCTGGGCCCCCTCGCCCAGCTGGTGGCCTGGGTTGGCCTGGCCATCGAGTACAAGACCTACTACGATGAAGGCACGGCGGTCATCGGGTATGTGCTCGTCTATGTTACCTATGCCTTCCATATTGCCCGCGTCTTAGTTGCTTCTGTTGTCTATTCGGGCAGTTCCGATTCAGTTTACACAGTTTATCAGATCATACCGAGATCTACACGGTGCAGCTGCTCCGGATTTGCGCTCCGGACTTTTCAGCACCTGACCAAGCCGAAGTACCTGCAGGAACTTGGTGGCCCGGGCAGTGGCGGCTTCCGAAGGCTTTCAAGCATGCAGTTTGGCTGGTGGCTCCTCCCCGACACCTCGAGGCTGGCCAGAATGACCTGGTGGGCGAGATGCGCAAGGCGTCAGAGGGTGGTGTGCAGAGTGCGGGACAAGAAGGCCGCCTTACCTACGATGCCTCCGAGGCGAAGAGACGTGATGTACACCGGGCTCTGGGCAAGCAGGGGGAGTCTCCTGCTTGGTTCAATGTTCGCACCGGTCTCCTAGGGCTGCTCATTGCTTGGGTCTACTTGGTTGTTGGCTTCACCATCGAGATCGCGAACGCACACACCGACCATCCCTCCATGCTGAATGCATTCGGCCTGCCCAACAACTTGCGTGACCCGCGCTATCGTCCTCCAAAGCTTGGCTACTCCGAGCCCACCGAGGTGGGGACTGGCGGAGCGCATCATGGTCCAGCCGTGGGCATCAAAGACCACGCTCGCCGCCTCTCTGACGTGTCCGCACTTGACCTCCTTGCTGCCGTGCCGCGGGATGAACTTGTGGCAAAGATTCGGAGCGCGTTGCCTCATCTAGCCGACTTGGCTCAGGGGAAGCGGGCCAGCCGTGCTGGAGCCCCCGCTGCCTCCATGGTGGATGTGTCCATGATGCCAGCCGTGCAGCCGCAACGGGCACCTTTGCAGTGGTCTGCCATGCTGCAGCCGAAGATTTTGTGCGGTCACACCAGCGCTCACAAGATGCTGGCTCTTTCTCACCACGGTCGTGGGTCCATGATCCCGATCTTGAACGGTCGTGCGACTGAGATGAGTGACTTTGCACTCCATGGTGCGCATGGACAAGGGCCGTTACTTGCCGGCCACTGGGATGAACATGGTCTCCTGCTGGTGGCATCTACGGGTGCCCTCTTCAACTGTCCAGACGAGCCTACTCAGGGCATCTGGAAGTGTCACCAGTCCAACCTGGCCCATGTGCCAATCCAGGACGGTGCTCTCCGGGGGACAGTTGCGATTTCCCGACAACCAGGTCTCAAGAGGGATGCTTTCTCCATCCGCGCAGCAGTCGCCTTCTCTGGCGAGTCCGCAGTCACCATTTATGCTCACACCGGGGAGGCCAGCGATTCCTGGCTGCCTTCCGGTGAGGTCCGCACGAGAGCCATTGCGGCCTCTTTGGCCTTTGCGCCATCTGGTGCTGAGCTCCTCCTCGCTTCGGAGGATGGTGCGGTAGCTCGTTTGCACCTGAGCACTGGTGAGAGAGTGCCAGCTGCGGCTCCGTTCCACGAGCACGGCTGCCACGCGGTGTGTGCACATGGTGGAGGCATTGCTCGCTTGGCCAAGAGTGAGCCCGAATCCCCAGCCCTGTTTCTGGGATGAATGGCAGGTTGCTCAGTGTGCTCGGCAGCGTCTGTGCCGCCGATTTCCAAAGCTGACACTGTGCATGTGTACTCTGAACAGAGTCGAGCCTTGCCTATTCCCGGGAGTACCGCCAAGAGATGTGGTGGCATTTCTCCTTTGTCTTTCCAAAGGAAGCGAGCGTAACTTGTAGCATAGCATGCTATTCTCTGTAAACAAGTCTGCTTATGTCACTGTCAATTCTTTTGTGTGTCCATATGTGTCCTCACGTCGTTGTTCCTGCTGTCCGAAGACTCTTTCTTGCTAGTAGAATAACGAGCCCTTCGATTTCAAGCTGAGACCAAACTGCGTGTGACTTAAAATCCGCGCAGAGCTAGTGCTGTGCTCGAGTAGACTGTTTGACGACGCCATGAAGTTGCTTGCTGAAAGTCTTTGTGTGCTGGAGGTGGAAGGCGGCACTTTAAAGCTGTTGGCTTCACCTGTAGTCGGAACCGGTGGCTACTTTCTATTAGCCTGGGTCTTGCTTGTTCAGCCTCGAATAATGCACAGAGCTCTTCTTTGTTTATAGTTCGAACGACTCAGGCCCACCACATCCTGCTATTCTTGGTGACTGCCACTCCGACGTGCTTTAGCCCGGTGTAGCACTGGATAATGCAGCTCAGAAGTGCCAGGGAGGAGCACTCTATCACACTGCCAACAAGCATGCTCAAAGAGAGTCTGCACAGGACTCAGCAGAGTTCGGCTTCCGGGTAAGTTTACCTGCAGCCAGACCTCTCTGAATGAGGTGGAGCTCTACGATGTTAAGGCAGAAGCTTGTGGAGTCTAGATGCCCTGGAGGCATCGTAGCGGAATACGCTGCAGGTGCTTTCCAGCGTCTGGGAAGATGTGCAGACTTGGAGCATCCAGCGATGGAAGGTCGTATCGTAGCCGTTTCTGTCACGCTTGTCTTTTTTCCTACCCTCAGCCTCTAGTTCTCTTGGACCGGCCAGGATCTACAGGCGATCCAAGTGGCCTTGAGCCGTCTCACTCCCAATGATGCGGTGCAGCCTCTTCGCGGCATTCCAGCGCGAAAGCGTGTTCTGAGCCTGTGGGTCGATGCTGTGGTAAAGCCAAGTAAGGACCCTCATGAAAGCTTCCAAGACTGCCAGCTCGCCGCTCTCCCAGATCCGCAGTTCCTTACGCACACGGCTTTGTTGCTTTTAGACAGCGATGAGAAGGATTGCGACACAAGCGGCAGCAGCTGCGAATCAAGCTGCGACGTCAGCCACGTCGAATCTCAACCAGCAGGCATGGGGTTCGCTCGTTTACGAACCAAACCGAAGGTGAAAGCTTCTGTTATATGATTCGACAAAGTCTTCTTGCAAGGCACATCAAGGGTGAGTAGATCCGGCTCAAGGCATGACTCCGTGCCCAGCCAATGTACAAACGACATAGTTGAATTTGCCGCACTCCGTTTTGCGCAACGCGCAGAGGAGTGCCCCAAAAAGTCTTTGCCGCTGAACGACTGTACCTCGTGTTTCCTGTCAGCCAGTGGCATGATGTCACGATTTCTTGACAAGAGATGGCGCAGCTGCTGGCTCCTCTGGATACCATTTTAACTCAACTGCATATACACGAAACCCACGAGCAAGAATTCTTGGATTCTTTCCGTCTCATGGCAGTTCCGCCACCCTCTGCACCACCCTGCCCTCCCGGTGAAGAGTTCGAGCTGCATTTCATCGGTGAGCTGGAGTTGCCTGGCTGCAAGAGCTAGCCCGAACAATTCCTACAGCCTAGCATCGGTGCTGCAGCGAGTCTTGAACTCTGCCAAAGCAAGAGTCGGCGATCTGAGAAAGGTTTGGCTGCGAATTTCCAGGATGCGACCTCAGCTAGCAGTCAACATGCCGTAACATGCCTGATGTCCTGACGGTCCTGACCGGTGCATGAAGGACTCTCCTCGGATGATGGGCTTTTCATCGATTATGCCGCAGAAGCTGGAAGCGATTGGCTGCCCATCGCGAGAAAGGAGGGTTTCATCGGACAAACCCAGACAACCTATGCTGACGCAGAGGGAGTGCGGCTGGGATTGACAGCCTAAAGTTCCTATCCGAGCCCCCTTTCAGGAGTGCCCAGAAGCCTCGGAAGTCTTCTTGTTTGTTCTGCGTCACGATCTCCTGGTGTCTGTAACACTTGACAGAGCTTCCCAAAGTGAACAACTGCGGACTGATTCGGTCACATTAACTCTGCTGAAGACAAGTCGTGATGCGGTAGTAGATGACCTAGCTAAGAAGTTGTTGGCAGGCGTGGTGCTGTGTGAACCCCAGGTATGTCTTCAACCATCCGCTCGATTTCCATTTCATAGCGGATTCGCTGGCTGGTTGGCCAAAGCTGCACGTGCAAGTCTTCAAACTTGACGCAGCCGGTCGAGTGGAGAAGCCTGCTTGCGGCTAGAATCAGCATCGCATCCTACCTCATAAGGAATCTGGGGAAGGGACTATACTTTGATTGAATAGGCCTTGATAGACCCCTATCGGGTTCTCAAAGTCACCCCCCTTCGCCCGGTTACCTCTCGAAGGGTCCTTACCAGAGCGCAGCCAAGGACCGTGGCCTACGGCTCGAGCATGCTGCCGAGCATGCCTGGTCACGCAGAGCTTACTTGTCGCACATGGCGGCCGCTCAAGACCTCCGTTATGGAAGAGGCCTGGATGAAAAGCAGCGACCACAGACGTCGACAAGTAGTCTCCATGCAGGCGAGGGCAGTGAGTGGAGTGCTCGGGAGCGACCCTGGCTCTTTGCCTGCCCCACGTGCGGACATCCTCAGCGACAAAGTCCCAGAAGTCCCTTGCTTGCTTTTGGCAAGATGTCATTTCTCACGGGTTGCCAATCGGACTCTTTTCGTCGCATGTATGCATGGGTATGAGCGAGTAGGATAGAGTCCTGACTTTGACTGAGGTGCGTTCCAAGATGGTGACTAAGACTTCTGGGAGTCTCTGCATTTCGCTGGACACTGCCCGTTTCTCAGCACGGCCCGTTGCAAGCAGGAAGCTGTTTCAAGACTTTGGCAAGCATCTAGAGTTCGATTTGACCCAGATCTTGCGAAATGCCAACAAGCATGGGGTTCTTCTGCAGCATCGTCGTCGGTGATACTGGTGAAGCTGATGAGCCAAAGTTGCTCGCAGCTTGTTGCATGGGCTCACACAGGCCTCTTTCCGAGAGTAGCAGGCTCTTCTATACAGGACACACATTGAGGCCGGCAAGGTAAACTCTGCAAGTAAACAAAGCTTGTCGCCAAGCAAGCCAGCATTCCAATGCACGAAAGTCCGCAGTGTTATCATGGACTGCTCGCTGCAATACCGAAACGGGACGACGTGGAAGATCTTGTTTACGGCCGGCCTCGCGCATCATAGATTCCTGCCGGATGTGCAACGCTGCTCGCGGTAACATGATGGCAAATCTTGGGAAGCGATACGGCATGCTTCATGCTGCTACCGCACAGAGCCGCGGCATCTCAAGGGGGACTGCAGTCGCTTCCTACCGGTCCGTGCTCACCATCGCCGGTGCGCTCTTTTGCGCATGTGTTTCGAAACGTTCTCCGATATGTAGATGTCGGATAGGTCGTCTTATACGTGAATTCAAAGCAAAGCTCCCTCCCGACTTCAAAAGGCACAGAGGTGCCAGCCGCAGGAACATAGATAAGAAGAAGTAGTGGGCCCTCGAGAGCTTTCGCATCATTTTGCATATTCTGAATGCCCTGAGAGGCTGCGGTTGCTGTGATGTTGGCCATCGCCAACACGCAGGCTTTCGGTTGGTACACGGAGAGCTGCTTTCGAGAGCGTGGCCAGGCAAACAGCCTTGCCCAAAGATCAGCTGCAACTGAAAGCGCTTTTCAGTATCACCTAAAGGCGAGGAGGCGGACTGCACATTTTTTTTAACCAAAAGCCAGTGTTGTTGACTTTTCCGATGTTGACGAAGGGACGTGCAGTTTGGGCCGGTACCAGTTGCCGAAAGCAACACCGGGGCCTGCGACTTGGAAAGCGGCGGCTTGATGCCTGGCCAGTGTGCCCAATTCAAAAACTGATAAGGTCATCGTTGTGCATCAGTACATTGGGCTTCCTCCAAACATTGGGCAGGAGGCCGTAGACAACCGGAGCAGATGAATCTCGAAGAATTTTTCGGTGCTTGCTGATCACAGATTGTCCGGCATGACGACTACATCCGCAGCCAAGACTGGACAAAGTTGATTGAATCCCAGCGTTTGTGGCTGATTCTCGCATGAACGCCAAGAATCGGACTGTATCGGACTCCTAGGCACATGCCGCGATCTCGGGAGGAGATTATGCATCAGGTGCCCCAGCGGGTTGTACCACAGTCCACAAGATTACTTTTACCTTGAGAAACCCTCGCCTGGGTTGGAACCGTCACCACCAGAAAAGACCACCAGTACTCATAAAGAAGTAAGCATGTCTGGGTTTTATCTTTGCATATATATTGGTGTTCATGCTCCTGAGGGACAAGAGCAGACGTAGGTACCGGGGGGGGGTACCATATATATATATACACACACACACACGTTGTTTTCGCTGGCGGTGTAGCGTGCTTGGTTGCCGGCAGGCAGACCTCCAGCCAACAGGTGCGGTACTTCAGCCGTGTTTGTGTGGGCAGGCACACATAAGCAGCTGATTTCCATTGTCTGCATGTTGCCCAGCTGAGGCGAGGGCCTGCGGCAACCTCAAGATGCCACATGCAGACACAGCGAATCCTCTTAAGTTTTCTCCCAGGTTCCATGGCGTACATGGAAAACAGCAGGCAACGAGGTCGTACGGTGATTCAGCAGCGCCCTTGGGCCTGTCTGCCGTGCTGGAAGTAGACCCAGTAAGCCGAGCTACTAGCTGCCTCCTCAGGCCGCGGCCAGCTCCTTCAAGATGCCCAGGCCGTAAGTGTGATGCGGCTTGCAAAAGCTTGCCGGCGTTTCTACCGCAGCGAATGGTACCAGGTGGAGGCATCTGAGCGACAGAGCGAGGCTAAGTCGGACCGGCAACATGGTGAGGGCCCTGCAGTCACACGCCCGAGCTGTGAAGATCGCGTTAGATTTCGCCCTTGACCGACCAGGTCGCTCACGTTCTATCGTCTGAGCCTTACGAGTACAGTACGGTCATCGAGAGCACGTCGCATGTGTATTCGTTCGAAACCTTCGTGAGGCACTGCGGTCTAGGTTGTTACTCGTGCCATGTAGGCCCTAGGCCTTCTGCGTAGGCTTGCTTGTCCTTGCTCTGGTCATGTGTACATGTCAGACCGAGGAGTGAAATCATGAACGAGCGGGGCGTTGAAGAGTTCTTCTCCCGGCCAGAGGAGCGCTGCCTCGATGCACGCGGGGTCGAGCCAGGCTCTTGCCTCCCTGTGCCCAGGCCGTTTCGCATGAAGAAAGTCGATCGGTGCGCATCTGCTCCGAGTGTTTCCTGCAGCGCTGGAGTGGCACACGCGGCAGGTCTGAGCTGCTTCGGGCTCGCCTTGTCTCCTCAGCGGTTAAGGACGAGAGTCTCACCATTCAATTAGGTCCCAGCAGCACTCAGGCTGCAAGGCTTTATGGAGAAAGATCATTTACAGAGAGCTTGTTCTGCGCCATCTTGCAAGTGGACAGTCGTGGTAATCGATGTGTGATTAGTTTTTTGATATTCATAGCCTCTTCCCTTCGCAAGAGACTTTAGAGTTCGCAAATGCTCGCAAGGTTGGATGTTTCCGTTCTTGCTCTCCCTGTATGGTTCTACTAGGCCAGCGAATCCCGGAATGGAACTTTTCTGATCGTTTACGTCGCCGTACATGAACCCTTGTGGATCCCGGAAGAAGAAACGCCCGCGGCTCTGTCACCGGATCACACGCCTTGCGATCATTTCTCCAGGATACACAGCATCGGGCCTGTGTTGGTGAAGCCCGGGCCTTGTTGCCGAGTCAGCGAGAACTGAGCCGAAACCCCCACCTCTCCAGAGTCCAAGTGCTCTCTGAGCACGCGAGACAGCTCCGCTTCGACACCTTTCTCTTGCTGGATCCGCAGCCTCTTGCAAGCTTACAGTGCTCCACATGCTGGCACGCAACCCCCGGGCCATGTGCCCTAGACGAACCCATGGAGCTTGCACCTGCACGGCGTCCTCCTTTACTGGCCGTTGGCTGACCTTGGAAATGTGGCGGTGTTTGCGTCGCATTGCTGTTTGGACTGCGGGCCCGGCAGAACGTGATCACGGCGCCTTGGTGGCACCGACATCGCGCACACTGGACCGCGTCCGTGAGCGCCCTCGTGTTTCTCGTGCAGTTGTCGTCCGCAAATCCCCGCCCATTCAAAGACGTTATCTATGGTCGCCGATCCCGCTGACTTATGCACTGTCATGTTTTGGTTCGGTGCTATCCGACGACGTTCTTGCTGTTTACGGCATCGTTGTCATGAGTGTCACGAAGGCATCCTCCAATAAAGCCGAGCAAGCCCGTCCTGCAAGGCTGATGCGATGCACGGAATTGCGCTACCGTCAAACGAAACGAGACGCAGGCAAGTGCGCCGCCTTGTTACTTGTTCGGTGGCCTGCGGTTGTGGCACCGAGTCCGTGTCGCAGAGGCTGGCTCAGCTGAAATTTTGGTGCGATGGTGTTGCAGCGCAATCAGTGCGCGCGGCTTCAGATGCAGCTCCGTCATCAGTTCCAGATGTGCAGTTCCCGGACGATTCGCCGCCTCCTGGTTCGGCATTGCAGTTTATCAACCTCTTGATGCGTAAAATGCCTCGGGTGGCTTGTTCTGTTGGGCATCGCTCAGGATGCTTGTAAACAGAGGATGGATCGTTCTTGCCGACACGGCATGACGTCGCCATCCCCAGCGATTGCCCTTGCCATCCTTGCCCCATCCCCAGCTAGGAGCTCTGCGCCAGTGCTGCTTCCGCGGTTCGCTGAATCAGCCCGACCCGTTTGGCAACCATCGGTCTGCCTTCGGCTCCTCGGGCGTCGCCCTTGTTTGGCGTGTCATCTCTTATCTAACCATCCCGCCCCTGTGCCAGGCCAGCTACTGTCTATCCCGACACCCATCCCAAATTTTTCTAAGTTGCCTGCCTGCGTAAGTATATCTCTCCGCATATTTGTCTACTTTTCGATTTCTGTGTTTTTTTGTGTTCTCCTGATGTATGTATCCACCCACGTGTGTATCTATGTCTATTTCGCGAAGCCAACCAGTCTATCTGGCAGCATGAGTCCAGCATCAACCGTCCTTACAAAGTAACGCAAACAAATAGGTTGAAACCTTCCAACAATGACCGCTGGGTTTGAATTGACACACGCCAGCCACAAAGTGCACGTGGGCTGGCGGTAGGCCTACAGTGTTGCACGGGTGCCGCGGCGAGGAGCCATTGAAGAAACACGTCATCAGGCAAATGCTTAACAGCTCTCAACCCATGGCAAGTGGGGACGGTACAAGGGAGAGCGCGCAAAGTAGCAGCGCCGCACAAAAATGGACCCCCGCAGGTCAGCAGGTCGCACTGCCGTCGCTGCAGAGCCAAGGAGCGCACCTACCGACAGCTCCGACAGTCGGCGCGATGCAAGCTTGTCGTCCTCGCTCTCGAGCTCGGTGGCCGCTGGAGCAGTGACCTTTGTCAAACTTCTCGCGCGCCTTCGCTAGAGGGCCACCCCGGCCTCGTCCCGTGGTCCCAGCATTTCGGCCTTTACCGCCCTTTAGTCGGTTTTGTAATTCGAAATGTAGAACATGGTTGTTTTATGTTGTTTTAAATGTGATTCGCAAACGAACCGCTGTCAATTTTATAAAGAACAATTTCAGCAAAACCTTTTCTTCACAAACACACAAGCCAGAAGCCACGCGAATTTGCCCTGTAGGGTGTTAAACAAATGATTGAAAGGTTTGCTTTGCATTTTTTCATACCGGAAACCGGGAAACAGAACGTGAAACCAATGTGCAAAAATTGGGATCAGGTAGCGGCTGCGCTGCACAACGGAGAACATCTGAGAACACGCCAACAGCCGCACAGCAGCAGCGTTTTTTGGCACAGCTGCATGCGCGCCAGCGCGAATTTTCGGCACTGCTGCATGCACGCCAGTAGCGGCACAGCTGCGTGCGCGAAATTGCAGCACTGCTGCGTGCACGCCAGTGGCGGCAGCGCAGCACGCACGCAGAAACATTCGGCACTGCTTGCACCTGGCAGACTGGCGAAGCTCGGGGTATGTGTGCTCCTTAGCTTTGCGAGCTTGTGCCACTGCTGCACCCGTCGTGCGGCCGCCAGCTCGGCGGGGGCCAGCACACTGCGGCTAGCGTCGGCTTCTCTTTTTCCGGACCCTCGACAATTTTTTCCACAGCCACACGCCATTTCTTTTTTGTAGTTTCTGACTTGCGGTCTACAAAAACATTGGTCTTTTTGTGGCCACGTTCGGTGGCCTAGGAAAGCACAACTACATTTGCATGCAGGCTGCTGGTGCACGCAGCTGTGCCGCTTTTTGCGTACACTGCTGTGCCGCTTTTTGCGCACACTGCTGTGCCGCTTTCTGCATGCAAGCAGCAGTGCTGAACGTTTCTGTGTGCAGCTGCTTTTCCGTCACTGGCATGCACGCAGCACTGCCGCAATTTCGCGCACACTGTTGTGTGTGCGGAGTACGCGCAGGGAATTGATGTTAAGCGAACTCAAGAACGTGGCTCAAGGTCTCAAGCAAGATTTGAGAAG
>CAJNJA010104429.1:0-18485 GCA_905231915.1 Symbiodinium necroappetens
GTTTAGGGTTTTGCGGTTCAGGGCTTCGCGTTTGGCCACGCGGAAAGCAGGGAGGGGGTTCAGATTGCAGAGTGCTAAGGGCAGGCTTGGTTCAGGTTCCTAAGGAGGACTTGCATGCACCTCTTCCGACTAGCGACGCCAAGGCTTAACACTTGCCCGTACATACACACACACACACATTCTCTCTCTCTCTCTCTCTCTCTCTCTCGCTCTCTGCCTCAGTCCTTCCCTCCTTCCCAGCTGCCACATCATCCCAATTGCGGTCACTTTCATGCGAAAGTTTACGGATGATGGGGAGGAGCTGAGGTGTATGCCTGGGAAGTAAGACGCAGTCCTTCACGACCCGCCAGAGCCGGACTACAGAAGCATGGCAATACTTTTGCAGTGAGCCAGACTTCACCCTGCACCCTGGCCCACGCCGATCTGACACCGGGCACCCTGCGCCCCAGGGTTTTTAGAGCTGGGGTTATCTATAACTATGAAGCACGTCTGAGATGCGACCAGGCACCAGGTCTTCAGATAGTTGATTGCAATCATCCTTCGAGGCTAAGCATTTGAAGATGAGCTTCTTGGTCTTCTGAATTGCAGACGGGAGTTTCGAGGAAAAAGGGGGGAGAGCCTAGCATAGAAGCCAGCAGGATCCCCTCAGAATCGGAGGCCCCCAAAACCATGGAATGCCCCAAAATTTCTGAAACCTTCATGTCACCTGACTGTCTCGCTTGTGGCTTTCCCAAACCGGTGCGGCTTTTCATTCCGGCGTATGCGGTACAGAGTATGATAGCTTCTTTGGAAGCAAAGACAGACCCCAGAACTACACCCCAAATCTAAGTGGGGTCACACGGAGCTCTATACTACGCATTAACCTCGAAACCCCACAAACCTTCACCAAGACCGTATGAACCTGACTTCATGGCGCTTTAAGAACGGACCGGGTCGCATGCGCGGGCACGGGCAGGCCGATTGGCTGTTGTTGAGCTGCAAGCTGAAATGCATTAGTTCAAAGTTTCGGCTTCAGGTGCCGGCTCTCGCGGCTGAGGGCAATTCGGGCGAGGCGTCTGAGCTCGATGTGGGCGGCAGACAGCCACTTTGTGCCGTCACTGTACGAGGGATAGCACTTACAGAGAAGGACAAAATCAATGCAGGCGCCCCGGAGTTGCTATCATCGAACTGTCTTAAATGTTAGTTCGATAGGGGTCTCTCGCTCAGCCAGGGTTTAGGGCTAAGTTCCCCCGTGTCCCCACGCCTGAAGGCCAGATGGGTCGGAGCGGGTTTCTTGAATATAATATTATATGGCGAATTGCAACTCCTGTTAGGGGTCCTTGTGCTAAAGAATCCTGCTGTTTCAGTCCTACAAAGATGAGGACAGTATCCAATTTACTGAAACCCGAAGATGTGCAAGTGTCTCATGTCATCGAGCATACCATACCGACCGGTTCTCTTCTGCAGTTGCAAGAAGCATCCAGACTTGATTCTTCGACTGAGGCCTTCGTGAAGCGCTACAGGTCACTGTAAAGCCCGATCTCGACATGAAGCCAAGACGCCGCCAAACCCTTCCCAAAGCTCTCCTCCCTGGGCCAAACTTCTACTAAACCCCAAAGGTACGCCAACATTCAACAAACACCGAAATCTAGATTCTTCAACAATTCACATCGCCCGTCCTTGGATCCTTGATGTAGCGTGACGGACACTTCTTGTCCGGGTAGGCAATGAACCTGATGCTGAAACTAGCTCTTTCTGCATCCAATCTATCGGAGCTCGAACTTACTTCCCCAACCAGACAGGAAAATAAACGGTAAAACTTTCGGATTACTACTAAACTATAAGAGCCCAAAAAGCTGAAAGGTTGGGTATTGGAGAACTAAGCGAATGGGGTTTAGGATCTCACTTCTACAGTAGTGAGTGAACGGCTTTAGCAGTTCAAGTGGTGGGGTGTGCTGGATGGAGGTCGGTAAGCTTGAAACGAAAGCTTCCGAAAAAAAACGAACCTTTAACCAAAACCCGCAGCTTGAATTAGGCGCCCCAAAAAGAGCACTCTAAATGTACCCCCCCAAAAGAGCATATCGACTCCAAGAAACACTGTGAAAAACAAAGCACCTGCCTAAACCCTCAACCCGAGCCGGGGATCGACTGGAGGGCCATGTCCACCAGCAAAATCGCATCCTCAGGCGCCATATTGGTTTAGGGTTTTAGGGTTTAGGGCAGCTTTTACGCAACACTTTTTGCAACAAGCTTTCCGCAAACCCAAGAAAACTCACATGTCCGGTCCAAAGCGGCCACTTTAAATGTTTAGAAGCAACACAGCCAGAACAGAGCTCCCACAGAAAGGTCCCTTGTGATTGCAAATGCGGGTGCTCGAGTGTTGCAGTCTGAGCGCAAGGTTTCGGGTGAAATGCGTCTTGACGCTGTGAGATTCGATTTTGAAGAAGTGGCTTAGAAGACATGTGGGACTGGTACCAAAAAAAACTTGTTTCAGGTGGCCTGTGACTCCAACCAAAACTTGTGGGATTCCTGAAATGTGAGCAACTTCCAGCACTGAACTCTCGATCTGTCCTCGATCCCCACTATAGGGGTCCTGATAACCAGAACCAAGTTTTGCGTAACGGTATGTTGCTGTACGAAATCATAAGGGGCTCTCAGGGATGGCATTACGAACTGTCAGGCCCCTGCTCTATGTATGTATACATCTGTAAATTATAAGTATACTGTATAGATGTGCATGCATAGATGTATATATGTATGCAAAAATGTATGTATATATGTATTGACACACACAGACACACACACATACTCTCATATGTTAAGCTCCGACCCGTTCAAACGAGCATCCAGGGTAAACCGCCAGCCAGGATGACAAAGTTCATCGTCCTTCAGGAGAGATTACCCATAGGCTGCTTAGTAGTTCCTTTTTGGGATTACCTTATAGGATTCTAAATATGAACCCTAAAAAGGAACTACTTAGGAGCCTATGGGTAAGGTCTTCTTCGCTCACAATTAGGACAACCCAGGCGAGGCCTGTGGCTTGGTGATACCACAACGAAACTATACAAAAATAGAATGCAGGGTTTCTACGTTCGGGTTCATCAATACGATTTGTGTCCCCCTCCCCGCCCCCAAGAGGTGCTAAGTATCCTTGTAGGTGGTTTTCTGCTTGGCTCCAACTTCAGGGTTCAGCACTGGTCTACACGAAGCCGACGAAACGTTGGGGCTTTGGGGGTTTATGGGCTTTGGTTCCTCATCATTTAGCCGACCAAGTCTCATAGGTCGTGAAGGCGACTTCCAGTGGAATCATCACAGCGATGATGGCCAAGACGAAGAGGAAGAAGAAGTCCCATACCTTGTAGCTCCATGGACATATCTTGTCCATACAGTATCAGGGTGACCGCCATCAGCTTGGCCCAATGAAAACCCCTGAGCCTTGAACCCTCAGCCCAGGGTCCTGAACCCCGAAGCCCTGAACCCCGAACTGCATCTCCAACGGAAGGGCTTGCTTCGGAACCTCTACTTTGCACGGCGATCTCGGTTGATATATATATATATATGTATATATATATAATACATATATATATATATGTATATATATATATGTATATTTATATTTACATTTACATTTATTTATATGGGCCGTAGTAGTTTGAGAAGGGCTTTATCTTTAATGTATTTCTGGTACTGGCAACCCCATGGGGCGAGCTATGCAGCCTCCTATGTTAAAGCCTCCGGGGTTGAAGGAACAAGGGCTCCATTACGGGACAATCTCGGGTTTAGGGCTTCAGGAGTCGACAGGTACCTGTATTCTAGTTTTTAAGGGAGACACTGGAGCCTAAAGTTTCAACGGTTTTGGTGTTGGGTTCGCGGGGAAATATCTCGGGATTAGGATTTCAGGGGCTGAGGATAGAGGGCTCAGTTTCAATTGAGAAGGAAATCTCGGGATTAGGAATTCAGGAGATGAGGGTATAGGGCTCAATTCCACTACGGAGTCAAACGTTGGGCTTAGGGCTTCCGGGGTGTAGGATTTCAAGAATGCAGCCGTTGCGGTCTCAAGGTGTGTAGTAAAGTATATGTTCTTTGGTAGCTGGAATCGGCCAAATCTTGCATTCCAACTCAGCACGCACTGTTTTCGAACCCCAGGCAATGAGACCATGCTCATGCACGCGTGGGTTTCAGAACGTGAGGGCTTTAGTATGGATTCTAAATCCTGCACAGCGGAAAACTGGCAATAATATTGATCGTGCAATTTAAAATTACCATACAAGTAAGTAACACCGCCATAAATGAGCAACCAAAAGATCAATAAACAAAGGAATAACGGAACTTAGACATCGTATTAATCCACGAAACCGCAGTGTGGCCCCTCATCTTCGGTCTTTAGAAACTCAAAAACCCCACCAAAACGGCTGCACATGGGCTTAGGGTGTAGAGATTTGAGCCTTGGAGTTTAGGACTCCGGGGTTTAGGGCTGCAAAGACGGACCTTTCATCTCCTGAATCCACGATAACTCGATTTGTCAAGGGTTAAGGGTTTCACGCTTGATAAGGTTCCTGTTTTGAGATATATGCTCTTGAAGTAGTGAACATCATTGTCATAGTATTAGCTTATGCTCTTGAAAGTAGTGGACATCATTGTCATAGTACTAGCTAAACTCCTTCTTCGGATACTTGGGTAACGAAAGCCAACAAAACAACTTCTCCCCAACAAGCTTTAGCTTACCAAACATCGCCCATTCTCTGCTGGCGTTTCTAGGGTATGGGGTTCAGGCCCCGCTTGCCTCCAAAAACTGCGAGGTTTCGGGATGCAGGCAGCGAATGTGGCAGAAACAGGGCCCGCTCTTGGCAGCTCCTGGCGTTCACGGCTGTGTTCTGATGAGTCTTAGTACTATCACCTAGTACTCATGTTTTCTTGGCTGTTGTTAGCATGATTGTGATTATGAGTAGTAGTATATCACTTTTGCAGCGACCATGAATCGCACCTCTTGTTTCGAACCTGTTTTGGTTGACTTGTTCCGCGTTTGCCTATGTCTGTTCATTATTTGAGGTGGGCGGGGGCTATGGAAATGCCAATGTTGAAGCCGCAAGCAAAACGCACGATGGGGGCTGGAAACCACTGGAATCCGAATAGAGTTCGGGCTGGGTGGTGCAGGAAAAGACAGACATTCACCTTTAGAGCATCAAGCAAGCGTAGCAATGTGTCACAGAATGTACAACCCTAATCCCTGTTCGTATTATCTAGGACTTAGCACTCTGTGCCGCGATTTGCTTCGCACATCACCTGAATCCGACGCCTGCATCCTAAATGTTTAGGTTGGGCAGCACCCCAAGCTAAAATAGATGCAACGGCAGACTTCGACTGTTAAAACTGACTCAAACCTAAAGAGCTTGTGCCTGATAGGAGTTCGGGACTGTCACCTTTTCGCCACCAAGCTCGACTCGCAAGAATTGCTTTGGCGCTGCCTCGCCGCTTGAATTCCGTGTCGCTCTCTTCACCTAGACTCGAAAAGGATGGCTTTCCGTGAAAAGTGAAAGGTACTAAGGCCTTCTTCTAGTTTTTGGCTCTCACCGACATGATGAGTATGTTCTTCTGTCTCAAGATGCAAGTCACGATGAAAGTCGATGGTGCTGGCGGTGATAATGGTCACTCCCACCGCGAGCATGACCAAGATGTCCATGATAATTATGATACTACGAACAATTATTGATAAGACCCATTGTTCTTGCCACGATGTAGTTGTTTTTCTTGCAGTTTCAGCCAGAAGAAGCAGGGCAGTTGGGCAAAGCCACGGCAAGGACGGGGGTGGCGGTTTGGGGTCTAGGACTCAGCTGCAGATTGAGGGACTTTTCTCCAGCATGATGTCTGGTTTTTCTGGTTTTGGCGGCTCCTGGCTGCTTAGTTCCCTGAACTCTGGCAGGGCTTCCCAAACATGTAACCTCTAAACCCACACATTCAAAACCCTAAATCCTAAACCCGAAGCGCTCAACCCCAAAACCCAATTCCTAAACCCTAAATGCTAAACCCTACGTCCTAAACCCCAAACCCTGAACCCTACATGCTAAACAGCAAGAACAAAGCTTACCTACTCACCCAATACGCAATCAGGCCTAAGGCTCCCCGAACTAAGCACTGACCATGTTTATATATTTGTACCTGTATCTATGCATACGTATATATACAGATATCTGTATATGAATGTAAAGTTATCTCTCTAACACACACGCACTCTCTCTCTCTCTCTCTCGCTCTCTCTCTCTCTCTCTCTGTCTGTGTTTACATATGTTATACACAGACATACATACATACATACATACATGCAGATGTGTACATATACCTGAAAAATCCACTGGGGTTTGAGGGGTAGAGATGACTGGCCGATGGTTGGATTGGTGCTAAAGGATCCCTTAAAAGGATCCCTTAAAGGAGCCCTTAAAGGGATCTCTTAAAGGATGCTGCCCTGCCACCCAGCTCCGCGTCGACCGCTTCTGACGAAGTGCCAGGCTCGTCCGTCCTGGGTGGTCCCTGCAATACAAAACCCTAAGCCCTAAACCCTAAACCCTAAGCCCTAACCCTAAAAACCTGTTACTTTGTAGGCTCCTCGTAGAAGTCTTGGAAGCCCCAGACTAAATCTAGTGAGACCAAAAAGCAGGTTTTGGTTAGGTTGCGGTTCAAGTAGTGTTCTTAGACCCCATTGAAGGATGCAAGGATGGCTGCCCATTAAGGTTTAGGGCTTGGGGCTCAGGGTCGAGGGTTTAGGATGTGCAGTTGGATCCTCGAAAAGGTCTGGGCCAGGGTTCATGGCTTCCCAAACTACGGGGCGAAGGTTCGGGGTGAAGGTAAAGGTTACGGACCTTGAACCCACACAAGAAACCCCTAAACCCTCTAAGGCACAGGGGCCTTCGAAGAATGTCCGTACGAAGCTTAAGCTGGGGTCTTGCTTTAAAGAACCTTGAACGGCCGACTTGAACGCTGCCAAGCAACCACCGTTTCATCCCGGGTCTTCTGCCCAGGGGAGACTAAAACTGTTGATCCAAACATGCACTTGCGACGCGGCGTCAGAGGTGTAATATAGGGGCCTTAATAATTAGAACAGGGTTTTGGGGCCCATTATACCAGAATTATAATAAGGAACTCCCAAAATAGTATTGGTAATTATTTCGGCCGCTGTGTTAATTGAATCAGTGGAGGCCTTATGTGGTTCAGGGCTGAAGGTCTACAGAGTTGGGGGTTCACGGCCTAGTGGTGGTGTTCACGGCTTAGCGGCTCTGACACACTTATGCTGAGATGGAAGTTGTGCATCTTCGCACATGTAATGCGTGTTCCCGAGTGCCTTCTGACATCTCACAGTGTCTCTGCAGGGAAATTCGGAGCGTTCCAGTTGTTCCACCGATTGGCCATGTTTACAAACTATCTCCCGGGACGGTGGGGGACAACTCGAAAACAACTACAGGCAATTCTTTGAATTCTTGGCAGTCTCTAGGGCCCGATCACATCTGTTCCTATAAGGATCAGGGTTTTATGTACGGCTTGCCAAGAAATGAAACGGGAGTGTCTGTCAAGCTACCGGCTTCGCTTCGACACTAGGTCCCCTTTCGACACTGCTAAAGCAATCTCTGTTTTGCATCCAGGTCTCCGGCAACAGCTGTCGGAGTAACGGGCTTTGCAATCCTAGCTCCCTAACTCCTCAAATCTGTATTTACCGCCGATACATCAGCTAAATCCCCCTTGAAGGCCCTTAAAGCAAGCGGCAACACCACAGACTTAGGTAGATAATTTAGGTAACTCAGACTGCTTTTCGTCGGAAGGCGCTTGCTGCGAATGGGCACAATCGGGCACCAACGGTGGATCTCCTTCTGTATATCTACGACACAAACTTCAAAAAAAAATGGAAGCCTAATAAGGCACGTATACTAACAGGCGGATCCGGCAACCTAAATCTGCAGAGACTAGAGCTAGGGTTTAGGGTTTAGGGGTAGAGACTAGAGCTAGGATGTCGCAGAACTCCAGAAGCAAGAGAAGTGCAACAACCTGGCCCTTCAGAGGCCCCATACCAAAAGTTTGGGGGGTTAGTCCATGAAGCCCGCAAAGCTGATTGAACAAACTAAGGGCTTGAGGTTCAGGGTGTACTACTTACCTATAGTCACTAGTCTCCATTGTACTTCCATTTTGCGGTTACCTTTTCGGATCCTTAATATAGGTTTGGTTAAACCAAAAAAAGGAACTACAATGGAGACTACAGGTACATCCAAACCGATCCCAGAGGGTCCGGACGTCGGACTCCTGCGCGATGTAGACCACGATGCGGCCGATGATGGCCGGCTCGACTAACCTTGGCTGCCCCCAAATCAACAATATCTTCACGCCCATGAATCCTGAATCCCAAAGATCTAACCCGCAACTCTTGATCCCTGCAATGGGCCACAAGGTCCCATGACCCTTAATCGGGGCATGGCCGTGAGCAGCTGGGCTGGGACCCTGACTGAAGAAACCTTACAATATGTACCCTTCCACAACCCAAAACCAACCAAAGCTTCAAGCATTCGCCCGCAAACCCTAAGCCCTGAACTTCGAAACTAAAATACGGAATGAGGGTTTAGTAGTGGGCCTCAAAAGACTTCACTGCTCCTTTAATACTCGCTGGGCCAGTAGTTGTATGTGCAAAATTAGACCGGCATCTGCAGAGCTGCTCTCGCCCTGTCTACAACTACAGGAATGTATGTATGCGTGTCTGTATTTATGTATTTCTGTCTGTCTGTCTGTCTGTCTGTCTGTCTGTCTGTCTGTCATACGGTAAAGTAAGCGAGTATATGAACACATGAAAATGTATGCATGTATGTATGTATGCATGTGTAGGTAGGTAAGTAGGTAGGTAGATATACATATACATGTATGTTTTATGTGTATGCATGGCATCCTTGTGCCAACCAGGGTTAACAGGAGGTTCTGGCACGAGAAGCCCTACTGGCCATAATGAGGTCACAAGTCCCCATTTGTGACTGTACTTTCAACTCTTATAGCTCAGCTATAACTGTACGTATAACATCCTTGTCCGTGTGGGTAACTGCCAAAATCACGGTCCTTTCTTCATAGTTCTACTTTTAATACGGCCCAAAAGAGTTCGGGAACCCAGAAGAGACCCTGATGTGGAGAACCAATCATGTAAGTGCCCTTAAACTCGTGGGAATATGCGGGCAGCCAGGGCCCATCTCCAGTCCAAGACACCCACCGAAACACGGCAGAGGTCCGACCCCAAAATGCTAAAGCTTGTAGTTCGGGCTTTGGCCCTCAATGCTGCAGACAGCAACTCCTGAGAAGAGCTAGAACACAGAGCTAAACTAGGCTAAAACCTGGAACCATCGAAAACCCACAGCCTCGAAGCACTGGTTTGAAAAGCAGCGCCGAAGCACAATTTCGTGATGCCTGCTGCATCAGCACTCGAAGCTAGAAGGGGTGGCCCTCTTTGGGGTACCGAAAATTCGAGGGTGAAATCGCCACATGGATCTGAGGCATCTAGTACTTCAGGACAATGGTCGTGTGGGAGCATCCTCACAATGCATCATCCAGGCCATACAGACTTCGACACTTTGCCGCGGCCTGGCGCGTTTGCATCTGTAGGATTCGGACTTTTGGGCTTTTGCTTGTGAAAGGTTTCGTGAGGAGGGCCGGGTGCCTCCTGAATGGGGAAGATCCATCGAATTATCCACGGCTTCTGCGTTCTGATTCAGGGGAGTTCTTAGATTCTTGAACTTTTGTCAGGTTCCGTCTTATGACCCCAAACCCATTTACAAACCCAAACCGTAGACCCTAAGCACCCTGAACCCTGCAGCCCTAAGCCTTTACAATACCGGAAATGCAGCTTCAGTGCAGAAAACGTGCGCTCCAGCATAGGGTCTGGGCTTTGGGTTTAGCGCTTAGGGCTTTGGGGGTTGAGGGTTTAGAGTGTTTTAGCTACAGCCTAAACCCTGGACCCAATATGACTTATAGAAGGACTTAGAAGTCCTGTTTTGCGGAAACTCGGCGAAGGTTCAGCCTACGATTAATCGGCTCACTGCTCAGGCGAAGGCCGCCCTCTGTATGTCCAGCTCCTTATCTTAAACTTGGGGGCATACCTTTTTTGTAGGAATCCTTGCTATAAGGAGCATATTGGGGCCATCACTCTCTCGCTCTTTCTCATCTTTCCCTCCCTGCGTGCTACTGCGTGCACCAGTCAATGACCAGTGAAATGCCTGAAACAATAACTCACAAAAAGGTACGCCCAATTTCAAGAGCGAACTACAAACCTGAGAGCCGGCTATAACACCAAGTACGTAAACCTACCTGTAACTGCCAGTGATCCAAATCAAAAGCCATCAAATTTCCACGGCGATACCTCGGATAAAGCAGCTTCCTCCTGAACGAGGGTGCAAAGATCAAGGCATCGTGGGTCTGTTGGGTCTGCCATTAGTTTGGGAAATCGGGCGAGGCTTGCTGAGAATGCTTGGAGGTTTTGCCGTAGCTGCACCGTCACTTGCAGGAGTTCTTGCCGAAACACTTCAGGCCTCTATAGGCTCCAGCCCTCTCAGGTGGCCTTGGGTTTGAGCGTCCAAGTTGGGCTGAGGACTTCGAAGCGCGCAAGTAAATCAAAAGTATATACATACATATATATATATATACATGTGTGTGTGCATATATATATGTGTGTATATATATAAATATATGTATATGTATATAGGTATATGTATATATATATAGAGAGAGAGAGAGAGAGAGGGAGAGAGATACTAGCAAGAATGCTGACAAGAAATATCGAAAGACATGACTCATGACCATAGTGATTTTTGTAGACCCCTCTCTGCTCCACTGCTAATCCCCACTGCCCGGACTCAACACCCAACAGGACAAGGTCGGGGGTTCGGGTGTGTCGGACCATAACTTTGAAGGGCCAGGTGACTTTCTGAACAGGTGATACTGGGGTTGGCCCTAAAGCCCCGACACTAGCCCCAACACCCAGAAGCGCTAAAGCCCTAACGGCCCAAAAAATGCCTGGGACCGAAGCCTGTAGGTCGTGTCTACCCACGGCCTCTTCGAGCGAGAGGGTGGTGGCCCCTTCCTGTCCACAGCTGCGAGCAAAGAGCCCCAACCGAAAGCCTTGGAAGCCCCAAACATCCGACATCTGAAACCTGACCCTCCGGAGCTCTAGCCTGAACCCTGTAAGCCTTCAAGCCCCAGAGCCTATGGAAATAATGATTAGAAACCCCGAAGCCCTGGAACCCTAAAATCATAAACGCCTGGAGTATGAAGAACGACATCTCTAGACACCCTTGACCCCAAAAAACCTGCCCACTGTAGACCCTGAGTCGCTCTAACACCCTCACGTCGTTGGGGCTGAGCCCTTGAAGCCGTAGCGCAGGCGCCTTGACAATTAGAATGGGCGTTTGATGGGTTTCCTAGGTACCCTAGACCCCCAGCTACCTAGATATATTAGCAGACTAGCACGTGCTTAGATTTCTATCACCCTAAGGCTCCAAATAGCCCAAAAGCCTTACATAGTATGGTCCTTGGGCCCAAAAGCCTTAAACTATGAGTCCTTAGAGCCTCAGGGTTATGTAACGCAGCAACCACATCCCATATCTTTTATCCGGCCTCGACCTCTTCTGCCGCTGCGATGTTCGAGGCTGCCGGCTCGGCGCCCTCTGCAGCCCCAGGGGGCTCCTTCTAAGGCTTAAGGGTTTAGGGTTTAGGGTTTAACATGGCCTCGTTCCGTTGTGCAGATTTATGAGGAGCTTATAGTTCATGATATCATTCGATGATGCCTTGTGAGCTGCAACATGCGGCTTTGTAAGTTTGAAGGTTCCCAGACAACCCGATACCCCTTAATCAACAACTAATAAGTAACACTCATAACGAATAAGAATAATCACAGCATGGCAATCGTAGTAATAAAACAGAATAACAACACTAGTGCCAAGAATTAAGAATCATACTCATAGTACATCAACCCTTATAAGAGAAGTTAACGTATATTCCTTAAGTTTGAAGTTATTGGGCTCTCGCGACTCCTCCAGGTCTTTAGCCTGGCCTTGGGCTTGCAGAAACGACAAATCACACGTTCGGAGACCATCAGGGTTCCTTTCAAAGGTTCTTTGCAATTAGGTTACGGGGGTTTAGGGTTTAGGGGCTCTTAAGGGTTCCTTGAATGCAAGGCCAGGAGTCTTTAACTTGATCAGAATTCCGCATATAACCCCTAAAGCTATGGGCTTTAACCCTAAAGGTGACTCCTGGCCTCCGAGAACGGGCTCCCACTGCATTGGGCATCCAACCATCGGCGGTAGTAGCTGGCGGCCTTCACGAACCACGGCTTATAGGTTTTTTGTCCCACCCGCCCAGCGGACGAAGTCGCACCGGCTTGGGCTTTAGGGCTTAGGGCTCATGTCTGGGAGATTTATGGATCCAGGATCGGGTCGTGCATTCGGTGCTTGGTAACTTAGGTGTGAGATGAGAAGACTATGATCCATAGGAACCTTCTGAGGTTGCTTAGGCTGCCTCTTATCTCGATGAAAATCCCTCAAGGCTGCTAAAGGTGCAGGAAGGACCCGCAGCACCAACCTCCATAAGGTCTATACACGCCTATACCGTACACAACCCTTCTGCATCCCCCGCAATCGACATGCAGTGTAGCCCGCTTTGAGCTACCATTGGCTTCACCTCTAAGCCGAAGGATCCCTCACATGAACCCACACAAGATCCCCAAGACTTTCTGCGCACCACGCACCCTCGAAACTGCAGCCTTAGCAAAGCCGCCTCTCTTGCGTCTACTGAATCAAATCTGTGGGATTTGGGGCTTGGCTCAGAGCGAAGTGGGCTTGAAAGGTCTTGAAAGGTAGTCGAAGGCTCTGAACCACCATCGCCACCGGAACTTTTAGCACATTCGACTAAAACATCCAGTCACCACCTGGCATACACCTCTATAGAGAAGGATGCAGAAAGGTAAACTATCCCCTACATGTATGCACAAAGGCGTATCTGCTTATATATCATATCCGCCGAATCCCAACCCCAAGCCCTGCAACACAGCTGTTTCTAATCAGGCGAATGACAAACCCAAGTCCCTAAGTCAAGTTCGTATACGCCACGCAGTCAACCCGCGCAAACAACAGTAAACAACCGGGGTTTGCAATGCCCAAGGCTGGAACTTCAACACTGAACCTGGAACCCTGGAAGTCAGACGGCAAGAGGTTGAAACCCTTCGCCGAAACCGACAGAAACATGAAACAAATACAACAACACAAAGCAACACATCAAATCATGACAAACACACGAGCACACATATGCACACACTCTCTCTGTCTCTCTCTTCTATATACATACATATGCATATATATATATATTATATTATATAAATATATATGTATGTATGTATGTATGTATGTATGTATGTATGTATAATGTGTAAAGATCGCTAGAATCAAAACACAGCACCCTGAGGCGAGGTTGGCCTTCGATGCATATCGCGCGGGCAGAGAGGACTCAGCCTGGGCATACCAAGTTCATATTTTGGGTTTAGGGTTCAGGGTTTAGGGGTTTAGGGTTGAGATCCTCCCATGGGTTTCAAGGGATCTTTTAAAGGGTTTCTTTTGAGGTTCCTTTAACGGGGACAATTGTCGGGCGTAGGGTACCTATAAACCCAACCCTAAACCTCAATTAAGGGCAAAAGGTCCCTACTGGTTGGTATTTAGAACCTAGGCGGCAGGGGTTCAGGGCTTCTGTATGCCTCCAGGCTTCCGGGTTCAGAGTGTTCGGGTTAGGCTAGGGTTTAGGATTGAGAGCATAAGCTTTAGAGTCTGGGTGGGATCTGTGCCCACCAGCAAGGTTTGCTTGGTTGAGCTGAGGACTAGAAGCAAAAAGGTATTGGCAGGTACTACAAGGTTGGGTAAGGAGTCCAGGAGCCAGCTGGAAGATTTAAAAGCAGGGTTTACGGCCTTTGAAGCTCAGGAACTTCTTGGCAGAGCTTCTACGAGGCTCCTGTATGTAGAAAGCATTAATCTTGCGCGAGGTTTTAGAGGGGACTTGTCCTGTTGTTTTCCGGAGAGAAATTGACGTGCTTAGAAATAGAAAGTTTCTAGCAGAGGATTTCTGACCAGGATTGACTCTAAATCTGTCAGCCCGTCACGGCTCAAGGTGCACTTTTTCTCTTCCGCAGGAGGCATCTCTTGGTGAAGCTGCATCTGCTGTGAAACCTCAACCCCGAGGGCTTACCTGAAACATGCAAAGCCATACCCTTTTACGATGCCTTACTAAGATACCCTGCATAAAATCCTGGGAAAGGCAGGTTTTGGGGGGGGTTCAGGTCATCCATACAAGTTTCCTGTTGCGGCTTTATGGTTTACGCAGGTTTCCTGACAACTAGACTGGCCCCGACAATACAAGCTTAACAAGATAACACAGGGCTCCAAACTATGATCGCCAGAAGCCCTAAGGCCCTAAATCCTAAGCCATATAAGCCCTCAGCCGCAATCCCTACACCGTGAATCTTAAGTCAGGGGACGCTGTAGGGCTTGAGTCAATGGGTTACGACCTTTCTAAGGGAATGCAAACTGCTCGAAACAGAATCGAACTTACATGATCGTTGAATAGGTATTTCTACAATTCATACATATACGTCTGCACACAAGAAGCTCTCTTTGATATGAGAGCCCATATAAACAGCAAACAAGACAGAGATAGCATCCTGAGTAGGTTGATCTAGTTCGTGGTCCTGACATGGAACCCTGAAAATAACACGCGCTGGATACTGACAACCCGAGCAGCCTCAAAGACCTACATAATCTGTTCCGACAAGTAGGGTACCTGCCTCGAGCGTTAGGGCTTCGATTGCAACCCTGACAATTCTGAGACAGACCTCAGCAAGTTCATGATGATAGAGCGAAGCCTGTGAACATAAATCGCAATATGTGGCGTGCTTTCACGGTGCTTTCGCACGCTGCTCCTCTGGTACAGCGGACAAACGGAAGAGCTGTGCTGAGCTTTGCTTTATCACTCCAACTTGCCTCCGAAAATACGATGGTGATACCAATTTGGAGTTTTTTCGCTTAATTCATGTCTGTGGGCTCACGAACCCTTGTTTTAAATACCACCTAAACCCCTCGCAACGAGCTGCAATTGACAGACCAAATGTAAATTCGTAGCAGTCATTGTCAGGATCTCGGTTGGAGGACTCCATTTCATTAGATCTATCCCCTGAAATCCCGACACACTTACTGGCATGAGCTAGATGAGGGCTTCTGGAGGTTTGGACATAACCTGTGAGGCAGGTTAGGTGATGGAAACCCGAGCCATGGTATTGGTTGTCCAACCTGTTGCAGCTCCTCAAACCCTAAAGCCATAACCCCTCCTTCCCATACAAGACAGCTAAGCTAAACCCCAAACCCTAAACCCAGCTCTCAGCGTGGCGGTGCTGGCGGCGGCGGCAGTGGCAGCGCGGCCGGGAAACTGCTCCCGGCAGCATATCCAGCCTCAGCTCGCGGGGAAACAGATGTAAAAAACACTTAGGGCTAAGGGATTATAGGGGTCTACCCATAGGCTCCTAAGTAGTTCGTTTTTGTGGTTCATATTTAGAATCCTATAAGGTAAGCCCAAAAAGGAACTATTAAGGAGCCTATGGGTAGGGGATTTGAGTCGAAGCTCCTAGGGCGCTAGAGTGTACTGGAGTAAACTCGATAAGCCCTGGCAGCCAGAAGGGTTTGTAGCACTTAGTTGTGGTGTGACAGGCATTGGGATGGCTCTAGGGCCCAGGATCGGAGAATCCTGACAGCGATCCTGATTAAGGGCTCTAGAGTATCGTGCATGAAATCGGATTCAACCCCAAAGAATGCCATTTAAAATGGATGTGCTCTTAAAACGTACATCATCTTTCCCCCCCCCCCCACCCCTCAACAGCGGTGGTATTGGAATACGACATCACGAAAGTACTGTAAATACCGAGTGAACTGGATGTGCTCTTAAACTGCTGGTTGGTACGGTGAGGGGGCTTACCACTACCACTACTATTACGACTACTACTACTATTACTACTACTACTACTACTACTACTATGACTGACACTACCACTACTAGTACTAGTACTAGTACTACTACTACTGCTACTACTACGACGACGACTACTAGTACTAGTACTAGTACTAGTACTAGTACTAGTACTAATGCCACTACCACTTCCACCACTGCCACTACTACCACTACCACCATCACTGGCAGCTCTGTTGACCCAGGGCCCTGGCAGGCACCGGGACTGCAAAGTGCTGGCCCAGGAAGGCCACGGATAGATCTGTGCCGGGAGGTGCACCTGCGCTGTAGGTTTCGGGTTTAGGGTGTAGGGCTCATAGGGCTTTTTGGGCATTGCAGGGTTCATGAAGTGCTAGGCTTTAGGGAGATGCACCTGCAAGAGCAGGTTTCGACGCGAACACTCCAGCGGATGTAGGGCTTGGGGATTAGAGTTTGAGGTTTTTGGAGACTACTCAGGATCAAGGGGAAATTGGGGGCAAACGTATCGTGAGCAAGCCCTAAAACTAAATTATACAGCCCAGTGGTTTGAACGGCGTTTTGGGTATCTTAAGGAACCCGAAGGAATAGTGCTCATAGTACAAGGTCCCTAAACCCTAAACCGCTAAAAGGTCCCGGTCCCTTCTGTAACTCCAAGTACATGGCAGAGTGATGGAGTTCTCGGAGCTTAAAACATCCAATGCCCGAGGCCTGCAGATGGTTTATAGTTAAAGCTCTCTTCCAAATTACTCGTATTTAAGCTTGAGTAGTTTGGCTTTGAGGTTCAGGCCCAAGGGTTTTGGGGGTTTCGGGGCTTGGAGGCTTTTAGGGACTAGCTAGGTCCAGCTAGGTGACTCGCTGTTTGCTTGATGGCTCCATGCGGACCCTCTTGCTGGCTCCGGGGCGCGAGACCTCAAGTTTCTTAAATGACCCTACAAGAGACGATCAGAAAGTGGGCGACGAAGAATGAAAGGGAGATGTGCGAATATACACGATAGCAAAGCTCTGGATCCAGCAAAACTGGGACATCAAGATAGGCTATGGCAAATTAAAGCAGAACAGAATGTAATGTGACATGGATTCTCCCAAACTCTCCCGCTTTGGCCATATAAATACATGTGAGAGCGAAAGGTGTAGTGAAATGTAATGCAAGATCAGAAAACCAAGACCGAAAACGATGAACTCAAACATAATAAATAAGCATAACACAAATAAGAACTGACACAACTATTCAACACAATATCACACACACTCGTTCTCTCTCTCTCTCTCTCTCTCTCTCTCTCTCTTTATATATATATATATTATGTTTATGTATATGTATATATATATGTGTGTGTGTGTCTTTATATGCATATGTATTTATATGTATGTATGCAAGCTTGCAAGCATGCATGCATGCATGCATGCATGCATGCATGCAAGCATGCATGCATGCATGCATGTATATATATATATATACTATTGTATGTATGTATATATATATATATGTATATGTACGTTGTAGCAGCATGCAGTATCGTATAACCAAGCATAGCAACCACACATGGCATAATGCACTTCAGAACAATAAGAACGGTGGTTATGCTACACAACGCTAGCCGTTACAGTGCAAGACACTGGTATGATAAACCAAAAGATAAGATAAACATCGAATAAGATAAGATGGCACAATACAAGATAAACAGATACAGCAAAAATTGTACAATGTGAGACATTGCTACCTGATGTCGTTTAATTTGCGAAAGCGTGTTCAAAGTAATGTACTGGACATGAACGCAGTATACGATGTATACCACACCATAATAAACAAACGAAACAAAATGTCGTAACACACGGCACACAGCATCGTACAGCAAAACATAGCTAACCTTATGCAACATACTGGTAACAGAACACAACAGAACATGAACCGTATGTAATCACAAACTAGTCTATTTCCCGATAAGATTCCAGATATAAACATGTCACCAACTAATTCTTAGAATGCCATGTATGTGCGAGCTGTGGCATGATAAACTACTTCGTTGGATAGGGGCGCCAGTTCTGAGTGGTGCCCCAATATCTTTCGCTCATGTGTTTACTTGTGATGAGAACTCCGGGTACCGTCTCTTGTAGAAACCCCACCTGTAGCCCCGAACTTGACAAGCAGCGGCTGATTGCACAACAACTTCAATACTCATACGGGCCAATGTTTAAAAGCCTCAGGTATTGGGATCCACGCGTACACCGCAACCCTGGAGCCGGTCTTCAGTACACAGTCCTGTTTATGCGTCCCCATCCCCAAATCCTACACCCTAAACCCCTCCCCTCCCCTCCGAAAATCCGAAAACTACTAACCCCTAAACCCTAAACTCCCAAAGGCCTGTTTTGCTACTGGACCCAAGTCTAGCCAGAAAACGACCTGCAATCATCTTGCCCGACACCGACTTGCCGCTCCGAAGGTCTGAACCCTAAACCTACTTCCCCCCCCCCCAAAAAAAAAA
>CAJNJA010104440.1:0-18484 GCA_905231915.1 Symbiodinium necroappetens
TTTGGGCACATGGACCCTTAGGGCTGGGATGAGGAGCCGGCCCTGAAGCGTTCGTCACGAGAAGCTCATATCGAGGCCTTGCTTTCTTCTCGAGGCTGGCGCCGGCAAGTGCGAGGGCAAGTGCGAGAGAGCCCCCAAGCTTTTTTTTTTGGGGGGGGGGGNNCTGTAATGTTGAGTGCGTGGCTTTTAGGGTTGGGTTTTTTTAGAGCTTAGGGTTTAGGGTTTGAGTTCAGCTGGAGACTGATTCGAGAGGCGATCAAGCCTGGGGGAGTTTCGAAAAGAAGTACATTATAAGATATATGGACTGCAAGTGGCACTCTACTAAAATCCAAGGGACTTTTCAAATTAAGGTAATTTAAAGATCCACAGAAAGAGTTTAGGATGATGTACGTGTCAAACGTAGACTCCTTGGGGAGCCTGATTGTTTTGCCATAATAGCATAACATACACCGAAACACCATGCTAGGAATTGAGGCCCCTATACAAAATCCGAATAGCAACCCCAATAGGCACCCGCATAGTTTTGTTGCAGATCCCTTTTTCATTCATTGAAGGAACCCTTCAACGACTTTAACTGTTCTAGGAGTTATAAGGCCCATCCATTAGGGTTTAGGGTCTAGGGTTTAGGGTTTGGGGTTTAGGGGTGTAGGGGTTTAGTCAAATTTAGGGTTTAGGGGTTTAGGGTTTAGGGGCTTAGGGTTTAGGGTTTAGGGTCGAGTGCCGGCTCAAACGGTTTAATTAGGTAGATGCCGCACAGCAGGCGACTCACTTTCGATCGGCGCCATTCCCGTCACCAGCGCTTGGGCGCGCCGCCCAGGGCTATCAATTAAAAAGGGCACAACCCGGAATATTTTAGTGTTCCTGATGATACTGATGTTGTAATATCCCCCTAAAGCTTTGTGCTTTTTTTGTTATGTCCCTCTGTTATGCTCACACGTAGTCGATGTTTGTCATGATTCCGGTTACGTGGTGGATAGTTGGCTTGCAAGCTCTGCTATGACGGATCTTGGTATCTTGAAGAATTCTTTCGCCAGCATGTAATGCAACAAACCCTAAACCCTAAATCCTAAACCGCAACGTAACAGGGCTTTGTGAGCTTGCACGTTAGGAGTGGAGTCCGAGTGGAGTTCATGGACGTGCCTGGGGGTCAAGCTCCTTACTCAACAGCTTCCGGGCATAGGGTTTAGGGTTTAGGGAACTCCTTCCCCCAACCCAACTTGCGACAGTCGAGGGAAAATGCTTGTTGGTGTAGAGGCACTACTGGAGCAGTGCCTTTCATCGTCGCACCGCTATTGAAGGAACATAAGCTACAACGGCTACCAAACAGCCCTCGAGAACCAACGATACATTCGAGTGCATCGCTGTCATAGTTAATGCTCGTTTTCACCATGTTGACGCCTCACTGTCTCAACTTACATCCGCGTCATGATTAATAGTAATGCATACACACATATAAATATAAGTATAAATATATAAATAAATATATATACATATACATATATATATACATATATATATATATATGTATACATATATATATATATACATACACACATACACATGTGTAGTAACCCTATGTTCTGTACTATATATATATATATATGTACGTAGGACCCTTTGGGCAAGGCCATGAATTACGATGGCTCCGCGCTGCAGCCGTTGATGTCGCTGCGCGTTCCCGGTGAAGAGGCCGCCTGAAAGGTCGACGATCTACGCCTTGGGGTGTTTAAGGGTTTAGGGTTTTAGGGTGTTTAGGGGTTTAGGGTTTAGGGTTTAGGGGTTTAGGGGTTTAGGGGTTTAGGGGTTTAGGGTTTCGGGCTTCGGGCCGCTATTCGCATAAATGTTCGGATGACTGAGTTAGGATCTCGTAGGGAACTTAGTGAGAAGGTTCTCGGTGGGATATATGGCATCCTAGCTGCAATTGGGGTCCTAAACAGCACGCTGCTTCCGCCCAAATTGCTAACACTTCAGAGCCTCTCAGACTCCATTTAGACACAACAGCGCAAGCAATCCACCTTTATGCCAGGACCATGCATAGAGTTTATACTTCCGGGCACCATGGGAGCACAGGTTGTGGTAGTGGTGGTTTCAAGTAGAACTGAGCCGTATACGAGTCTAAGTTTGCAGTTTGCAGGGGTTTTAGGTGGGCTCCCTGCCAGCGCGTAGTCTTCAAGGGCAGCTTTCCTGTGGATGTTGATCCCTCATGCTTCTGGTAAGGAGGGGGGAAACAAGATGAAGGGTTCATATTAGGAGCTTGTGTTTTTATTAGGGGTTTGGGTGAGTGTGTGCAAGGCTTCTTAAGACATCATTGTGAGACATGAGACATCGGGTCCATCAGGAATCCAAAGCTCACTTCGTATGTTTCGGGTTCCTGAGGCTTAGGGCAGAGAAGACGCTGCCGCTTGACTAAGGGCCCTTAAGTTCGTATAAACCTCACCCCAGAAACCCTGGACAAAGCCTCTGGTCACTGGTCACTTGCTGTAGTTTCTTTGTCGGATGAACCAGCTCTATGGGTAAAACCTTAGCAAAAGAAAGCAGGTAACCGCAAAGAGGAACCAGACCGGAGAGTATAGATATAAGTCCTACAGGAGCCTGAAAGCCCAAACCCGAAAACCCCGACAGTCTGAACATCGAAAGTCCCTCAACTCCCTAAACTTTAGATGGCACACATCCGTGGGAGGTCTCCCCATTGCGATGTCGTATGTTCCTCTTGTTTGCAAGCACGGTCCTACTTTTGCCCGAGTACTCCTGCATCTATGTGGTTGTACCCAAGTGTATACAGTCCTCTTTCACCATGAGAGAGCGCACCCCACGTGCTGAAATTTGGACCCGTTGACACAGCTTGAGAGGACGTCGACGACGAAACGAGGCGACTGCGGCACTAAACCAGGGTTTCAATGTTTCCGTATCGTGGTGAGAGAAACCAACAATGCTTTCGTAGTGTGGGTTTGGTGGTTTTGAATCTAGGGCGTAGATCTTGAGGGTGAAAAGTTAAGCTTACGGTGGAAACTCACCCTATACCCATAGGCCCCTTCAGTAGTTCCTTTTTGGGCTGACCTTATAGGATTCTGAATCTCAACCATAAAAAGGAACTACTTAGTAGTGTTAAGAGCTTTAGGTTTGCCGGGTTCCTGGATGGTTTTGGGGGTTTGAGATGGCTTGGGTGTTAGGGTCCAGGGTGGTAGGGTTGTTGTTGTTGGGAGCTTCATGTTGCGAGGTTTACCAGCACCCCCCAAGTACCCTTTAATAGAGCTTTTATCGTCCTTAATAGTGGGTATTTAGGGTATAATAGAGGGTAGTTGGGGGGTGCTGGTAGGGTTTGGGGCTGTAGGGCTATTACTCTTGTCCTATTCTTCTCCGATTATTCTTGAAGTTTCGTAGTAGTTATGAACCATTAATCTTGGAGGTTGGGGGTTCGGAGTTTTGGGGGGCTCGGGGTTGAGGTTTTGCATTCGGGATTTGGGGTCGGGGCTGGCTTTTGGCTTTTGGGTCTAGGCCTCGATTCAGCTTCTCGGTACTTGGGATTGTCGGCAGGTTTCGATTTCACAAACGTCCCCAAACCCTAAACCTCAAGCCTTAGGCCGTATCCCCACGCGAAGGAAAGGGTCGGCGAAAAGACCGTGACCGCAGGAAGGATACAAGAGCCGCTAAGGCGCGTGCAGCCGCCAAGGCCAGATCTATCCGGGGAGCATCCTCCTCGTACATCCAGGAGATCCTGCATGAGAACCCGCTGGCCTGGCAGGACTTGTGCCTGTATCTGGGCTACGTTCACCAGGTATCCTTCCATGCTGGTTACCACCAGCGTGGAGGACTTTGGACCGAGGATGAAGCAATTCCATTCTACGGGGATGCCGCCGACATCTTGGTTCCATTGAACAGCTTATAGCAATCCCCAAAAAGTTGGAAACCGGATTAAGGACAAACAGTGCTGGGATTCCTTATACATTACTCTTAAGGATTGGGGTTATTGAAATAATGTAAAGAAATGGCCAGCCACGAAGAATCCCATGGGTCTTTGCCGGCAGCTGCACAAGATAGAGTGGAAGGGAGCATGCAGCCTGGATGAGGCTAGGAGGGCCTTGGTAGAGATGATGATAACTTTGTAGATGAATACGGATGTTGAATGAGTGTTGTTTTGTGGAGTTCTAGCGGCTTTGGCTACAGCCACAAAGATGAGTGTAGAGGCATAATGATGTTGATGACTATAGCCCGAAGCCCCCACAGTGGAGATCATTCCAAACCCTTAAACCCTAAATCCTGGAACTCCAATTAGCCAGAACTCGCAGTTGGATCGCTTGACGAGGTCCCTCCCTTAAGGACCAAAGCACCCCTAAAAGTCGGGACCCTATACCCTTCTACCAAGAATCCTGTTATGGATGAGCCTTAAACCCCTTTAGGGTTCATTTCGTCTTTGAGGTCTGCAAGCCCGAAAACTCTACACCCCCAAACCCCAACTATATCTAGCGGTTTGGGGGTTTGGGGGCTTAATTATGGCTTAGGGCTAGGGGTTTTTAGGGCTTTTGCCCATGAGGGGTTTATCTTTGTCATAGTTGAGCCACATGTTACATGTTTATGGGCAATTAAACTCTATAAGGAATAGAAACTTACATCTACATGTTTACTACTATCCCAACCATGAACTAGCTACATCGTCGTGTCTTGGCGACGGAACTTCGCCTGAAGCAAGATTGGCACCGGAGCCACTACGACATCCTCGATGACCGCTTTAGGGGCATAGGGCTTAGGGCTTTTGGGCTTCGGGTGTGTAGGGTTTCGGCGTGAGGGCTTTAGGGGCTTAGGTTTCAGGGACGTGTAGGGGGCAGGGATGCCGGAGACAGCCAAAACTTCTAATATCCGCGAAGTAGAAGTACATAGATTTCCAGTATGCCACACAAAATCTTCAGCTTTAAATGTAAATGGTTCAGGGCACAGTGCCGTGCCACACGTAAGGGTTCAAATACTGCCCTACGGTCTGCCAGGTGGTCGGTGCAGATTCCGCTCTCCGCGGTCCTCTCCTCAGGGCTCCGTCGAACGTCTTACATAACCAACGGGAGAACTTTGAACTTCATGGCCAGGTGGGTAGCTTTTCTAAATTAAGGCCCCTTTTCAGATCCCAAATATAGTACGGTACCCTTGTAAAAACTTATTCCGTTGGGTTCCTTTTCATGAGCATACTATAATGTACACCAAAACCCTAGGCTATCCTAATCATGAAGCAGAACCTACTCTTAGTTCTCCAATACCCAACCTTTAAATTGTTTGTGTTCTTCTAGTTTAGTAGCAATCTGAAAGTTTAACCTTTTATTTCCTTGGCTTATTGGGGAAGTAAGTACTTTTTTGGCGGGCTCTCATTATGAAGTCGAACATGGAAGTTATGGTTACACCACAAAAAGGTAGTTTTTGGTAGTTCGAGGCAGGCCCCAGACTGTGTAACACTTCGGGGTACGCTTTCTGTAGAGCCCAAACCATCGGGGCTGTTGAGATGGCCACTCAGCGTTGAGCCCCAAAGCCCGGTAGTGTATAGGCCGCAAAAAGAGCCTCAAAACCCTACTCCCAAAACCCTAGACTATCGGCCCCAAATAGAGCCTCAAAGCCCTACTCCCTAGACTATCTCCCGCCCATATTTGAGGCTCTACTCTCTAAACCCTAAACTAAAGTCTAAACCCTAAACTAACCCCTAAACCCTTAACCCTTAAACTCCCTAAACCCTAAACCCTTATACTCCCTAAACCCTCAACTTCAGGGCTCCTCATTAATTTTGGGTCTAGGGACTCTAGGGATTTAGGATTCATGGTTTAGGGTTTAGGTATTTTTTGGGTCTAGGGACTCTAGGGATTTAGGATTCATAGTTTAGGGTTTAGGATCATTTTTAGGGTTCCTTGTTATGATTTCCTGATACATGTGTTTAGAAAGTAGGTTATTTGGGGGTTAACGTTAGGCCGAGAGTTTCCGGCTACATAACGTGTCAAGAATGTTACAAGTAAGGCGACTATATCAAACCCTAAACCCTAAACCCTAAGAATACAAACCTAACATCACAAAGGCCCTACGACTCCCAGAGCCTAAGCCCTAAACCTAAGCGAAGCTTTGGGTCGTGGGCCTAGAGCTGCGAAGCTTTGCTTTGGACAATGTATTCAGACTCCAAAGATTCCAAGGCTTGCATGAGTTCGTCGGGGACCTTCGTGAGCAAGTCAAGGTTGCAGGGCGATGAAAGAGTGTCAGTTTTAGGGTTTAGGGGTTTAAGGGTTTAGGGTTCTATTTGCGCACTATCCAACACCTTCCTGGCCCTGTGCAACACCTGGACGGGCAAAGGACGGTGCAGGAAAAGCGCCCCTGATGAAGCCGGGAGCGATCCGTCTTCAAGCGAAGAGTCGGAGTCATCCGAAGAGTGTGATGACCCTCCTGTCCAAGTACAAACTATGGAGTCACAGGACTGTCCGTGGTTCTTCGGCATGACAAAGGAGAGTTTGACCTGCATTTCTACCCGAATGCCGCGACAGACCTGCAGTCCGCACTGCAGCTTCGAGATCTTCACTGAGATTCGAGCAAAACAGCACCAGGTGATATCTTGCATCTACTACAACTCCAAGCGAACTTGCAGAACGGAGACGACTTGACTTTGCTCGTAGGCAACTTACCTGTATGCCGGAGCACTGCATCTTCTTTTGCTGCTATCCATCAGCAGCAGCTCGAGGACATCCAGGCCTATCGCCGGGCAGAGATACGTCATTTTTGACCCGCACGTGCCACCTGTTTGAAATGAGTCGTGAGATGATGTGATCCGGGCAGAGATGGAAGCCAAGCAGGAGGGGAAGCAGCAGGCAGGCGTTGGCCGATCAGCGAAAGGTCCCAAAACGAAGCATCTAAGTATGCTCAGGGACCAGCCTGCTGAAAACGACCAGGGCAGTAGCTTTGTATGATGTTCTTTAAGTGTCCCACAGACCGAATTGAATCATCTGTTACGGACCTAATCATTGCTGGTAGGTATTGTGATTTCCGACCGTAGTCTTGCAAATTAGTATTTAGGAGAGTCTTTGGTTCTCGGCGCCAGGATTCTTGGAGCAGCCTCTCTTCTGCTCGCATCCTGCAATACGAAGCAAGATAGCCAAAACTTGTACTACAACCCAGCGTCTCCGCCTAATCATTCAGCGCTGCGCTTCAGACGTCCCGCGGCCCCATACAACACTAAACCCTCAACCCTGCTCCCTTGACCCCTCTGAACTTTAAACCCCAAACGTAACCATGAACCCTAACCCAAAACCCTAAACCCTAAACCCCAAACCCGAAACCCCAAAACTGAACCTTGAGCCTGAACCCTCGACCCTCCGTAAAACTCAGGTGGGTGACAGCGTTGTCGCCCTGGCGCGACTGAATGGCCGACCCCTCTTGGTTCTTGGGCTGCAGAGTGGATTCAGGGGGTTTTTCTTTGTTTCAGAGTCTTTGATCCCCTAAACTCTAAACCCTAAACCCGAAACCTTAAAGCCTGAACCCTAAACCTTGAACCCTAAAACCTAAACCCTAGACCCTAATTGAAGGCTTTGATCATTTTTAAGGCCTCCATAAGAGGCCTAAGGAGTCTCCAGGGACTTGGTAGGGAGGGTGGGCGCCCCCTGAGGGATCCTCCAGGCGTGACGGTAAGGAATAGTATTTGGAGGCCCAGGGGACTTAGTATAGGGTTTAGGGGTTTAGGGTTTAGGGGTTTAAGGGGTTTGGGGTTTAGAGTTTAGGGTTTAGGGTTTAGGGTACTGGGAGGCCCAGGGGACTTAGTAAGTCGGTTATAAGTAGGCTTGTAATTGGGGTAACTCCATTCAGGGTACTTATAACTCTATTCATACCCTACTTACTCGGTCCCCTGGGCCTCTAAGTAGCCCGAAAGCCTATGAAGAATTGCGAAGAGCATGGGCGCCCTGGACCTAAAGCCCTATAGGCCCCCCGAACCTCTTGTCTCCCAAACCCCAAGGCACTAAACCCCCGCATTAAGCCCCAAAAGACCCCACAGCCATCTACGATCAGGTTTTAAGTTTAGGGTTTAGGATGTACCCAGATTAATTCCAGAAACGAAACGATCCTGAGACCATTTGTGCACTGTAAAGAGACCCAAGCGTTCGTAAAGTCGAGTCCCAAATGTGAGTGTTTAGGGTTTTGTCTATTCAACGGAGTCCCAAGTGTGAGGGTTTAGGGTTCAGTCGGTTCAACCATACAAGAGCCTTTTATAGTCCTTGCTAAGAACCCTATAATAAGGGTGTTAAAGCAGCATCACACCCGACTCTGACGCTGCGGACATGTACGCCGCGGAGTGTGAGGCAATTTTGGAAAAAAAAAGTTGAAGAAGGTTGGTCTGGATAAAAAAGTGCGCAACACCCGCGCTGCCAGTTCACGTTAATCTCTTCGGGATGACGAAAGACCAGCTGATCGCAGAGCTGCTCAAATTGCATGCTGGACCTTAAACCTTAAACCCCTAAACCCTAAACCCCAAAACCCCTAAACCCTACACCTTAGACCCCTAAACCGCCGAACCCTAAACCCTAAACCGTAAACCCCCTTAAGCCGTAACGATCAAACGTGAAGATGACGACACCGTCCGGGGCTGGAGCCGAAACCAAGAGCGAGCCCTGAGTCAACAGTCAGAGCAGTGATGGGTATCCGAGGGTACAGTATATGCATGTATATACATGTATACATGCATACATACATACATACATACATACATACATACATACATACATTACATACATACATTACATACATACATACATACATACATACACACATACATACATACATACATACATACATACATACAATACATATGTATATATATATGTGCATATATATGTATATGCGCAGTTGAGGGCGTAAGTAGGGACGCTTGAGCATCACCAGTCACCACTCCGAGGCCCTAGGGGCAGGGCGAGGATTCAGGCATGCGTGGGTGGGTGGGGCTCGAAGGCAACCTTGATCTAGAGCAGTTTAGGGTTTAGGGTTTGACTTAAAGGCCCTTGTGGCTTCGACAAGAGGTACGGTCGTTAGGATAATCCTGCAATAAGTTAGATCATTACTAAGCACAGTGGTCCTTTAAGTAGCTTCTGGATGCCAAGGGAAGACTCAGACCAACAACAACACAAATCATAATGTGCTATAGACCAAGATGTAAAACAAAAGCATGAATCAGTCAGCAAATAAGACCTATGTGTCTTATATATATATGTATATATATGTATATATGTATATATGTATATATATATATATACATATATATATATAGTATGTAATTACATGTGTGAAGAGCCGAGGTGCGCGTGTCAACCCAGCTGGACGGGGCGACTCTGTTTCTGATCCTCTCGAGGCCCTAAGTTCGGAGGTGTTGGGCCCTGAGCCTTACCTTAAGGACCCAAGAACCCTTAAAAGTAGGGTTTAGGGTTTAGGGTCCCTATACCGTTAGTATGAAATAGTGTACATGAACCTTAAACCCCTTAAGGTAGGTTTCTTTTGGCTTTGGGGCCTGGGTTTCAGGGTTTATAGCTATTTGGGGCTCCGTAATCATGACTCTAAGCCCTAAACCCCTAGGGTCAGGTTTGCCAGTTCGAGAAGGTTTAGATTCTCCTTTTGTGGTGTACCCGAACCCTAACCCCTACCTGTAACCGGAAAGACCTGCCGGTTTAAGGAACTATACATAGAAGCCAAAATAAGGAACCCTAAAACGTATCCTAAAACCCTAAACCCTAAGCCTTAAGGTAGGTCTTTTCGGTTACAGGTAAACTCAAAGCCCTAAACCCCCACAGCCCGAACCCGATGCCCAGCCCCACAGCTGCACCGAGACGGAGGTTGCGAGTGCACATGGGGAGTTCTCTAAAGTAGGGTCCCTTTTTGGTGTTTAGGGTTTAGGGGTTTAGGGCTTCAGGGGTTTAGGGTTTAGGATTTGGGTAGTTCTCTAAAGTAGGGTCCCCTTTTGGGGGTCCTGTTTATAAGGGTGCCGTACTATACTGGGGACCTAAAACAGGGACCCTATGTTTAGAAAACTACCCACATGACCTTCAACCTTCAACCCCGAACCGGGCCACCCTAAACCTCCAACCCTAAACTGCGAAAGCCTAAGCCCCCCCCTCCCCCCGGAACACTCCCACAGAATTTTTGCACGAGCACAAAAAAAAAGGGAGGCATTCAAGCATTCTTCGTAGTCCCTTCCAATATACCCGCAGGATCCTATTCGGCTTGTTTAGACCCCTACATTGAGTTGCCGACAAGCTCGAACCCTAAAACCTAGAGAGAAGGGCCCGAAAAAGGAGCCTTCAAACCGGTAAAAACCGTGTCTGTTCAAAACTCTACACCACAAGCCCGAAACCAAAAAGCTCCATAATCCCCACTCCCCAAACCCTCAACCCTGAGCCGAGCTGAAAGCTCTGAGTCCTACTCCCTGCACCCCAAACTAACCCTAAACTTCATCAGCACCATAGGGTTTAGGGTTTAGGGGCATCAGCACCCCTACGGCCTATGCCGAAGCAGAAGCAGAGGACCATCACATTGACGCCTGGCTTTTTCAATCGTCTGGTGAGCTGGGTTCAAGCACCAGCATCAGAAAAGTCTCTGGCGACCAAGCTGTCGTTGCTCAAACATGGGCTTAGGGTTTAGGGTTTTGGGTTTTGGGTTCAAGATTAGAAGGGCTGGAATTGGCATGAATTCGCGCTGGAACTCCGTGATGGAGGCAGCGGGCATGCATTTTGTGGTTGTTCTTTGACAGTATCTCGAACATGGCGAGCTGAGCCGGGCACCGGAGACACCAATGATGAGCCTGATTTCTGAGCCAAAAACGCCAGAGCCAGCTGAAGCCAAGAGTCTAGTAGCTGCTCTTAAAACACCGCCGAAGGGCCCCCCTCTGCAAGGCCAGGGACGTCTGGAAACAGGCTACACGCGGTAATCGTTGTTATAAGGAGTACTTGGAGGCCCAGGGGACTTAGTAAGTCGGTTATAAGTAGGGTTATAATTAGGGTAACTCCATTTAGGGTACTTATCTCTACATATAACCTACTTACTAAGTCCCCTGGGCCTCCAAGTAGCTACTGCACTGCAGGGACTCAGACGACTCGTGAGTTCAGAGAAGGATTGGAGGTAGTGGGATGACCCTAAACCCTAAACTTTAAACCCCTAAACCCTAAACCCCTGAACCCTGAACCCTAAACTTTACAACCCTAAACCCCTGAACCCTGAACCCTAAACCCTAAACCCTAAACCCCTAAACCCTAAACCCTAAACCCTAAAACCCTAAACCCTAACCCCAAACCCACCTCCAGCATGTGAGTGATCGGGTCAGGGATCGGTCCCTTCAGGGGGCAGCGTGGAGAAGCAGATTCATGCCGTGAAGTTGCTGCACCTGCCCAGAGAACCCAAGACCCCTTAATTAAGGAATAGACCTTAAATTCTAGGGGCCTTAATATTAGGATTTAAGGTATATGCCCTTAATTGAGGAATAGACCTTAAATTCTAGGGGCCTTAGTATTACGATTTGAGGTATGTTCCTTAATTAAGGAATATACCTTAAATTATAGGGGCCTTAGTAATTATTATGATTTAAGGTATATTCCTTAATTAACGGTTATTGGGCTCTCTGGGTGTATGTCGCTGAAAAGCTAGCCCTCAAGGCTCCTAAACCCTAATCTCTCAATCCCTCAAACCCTAAACCCACGGTTTAGGGGTTTAGGGGTTTAGGGTTTAGGGTTTAGGGGTTTAGGGTTTAGGGTTTAGGGGTTTAGGGTTTAGGGGTTTAGGGTTTAGGGTTTCCTTCAAACCCTAAACCCTAATCCCTCAAACCCTCAAACCCTAAACCCTAATCCCTCAAGCCCTCAGCCCTAAACCCCGGCCTTGGAAGGGGACAGTGGCCCTTCGAGATCGAAAACCGCTCCTGCCAACACTCCGCGCCGATCTCGGGAGCTGTTTCTTCAAAACTCTTCGGGTTTTAGGGGTTAGGGTTTGGGCCCGTTTAAGAATTAGGAGTTAGGGCGTAGGGTTTGAAGCGGTTTAGGGTTTAGGCCCGTTTAAGAATTCAGGATCTAGGGCGTAGAGTTTAGGGTTTGGCGCGGTTTAGGGTTGAGGGTTGTCTCTGGGGCTAACAGCCTCGCCTGAGAGTCCTCGAGGTTTAACTTTTGCGAAAATGCCCCAAAGCCCTTTTCTTGGGGTTCTGAGTTCCCGAAGTCTTTGAACGGATTGCGTGTGGGTCTCTCTGCGTGTGTGCATGTGTCCGTGGGCACGTGCGCAAGCAGAGGGGGCACAAATTCCAAAGCTGGCGGACAACATTATCGGTCCGACCCAAGCCCACATCCCATATGATCCGTCGCCGCGAAGAGCGTGGCAAGGAGGAGTATGCTGACTGATTCTAGGTATGCAGCAGCAAGCTAAGCAGCAGGCTCGGTTGTTTCTTCGAGGCTGGAGGGGCGAGAACAACATTATAGGAATCCTACACACCCAAAGCCTTCCAGCGCAATGCCGGTCAACAAAAAGTCGTCCCTCAAGTTGTAAAGGATTGCAAAGGGATCCTCAGATAGAATGATGTTAAGCCTTCTTCTCAAAACACGACTGATGAACTCTAAACACGATCACCAAGACGCCCCAACACCCTATCCAACAAACCCATAAAGCCCCGAAAAGCCTCGAACACGCAGCCCTAAACACTAAACCCTAAACCCTAGACCCTAAACCCTAAACCCTAAACCTTATAAACCCTAGACCTTAAACCTTATAAACCCTAAACCCTAAACCCTCAACCCTCTAAACCCTAAACCCTAAACCATATAAACCCTCAACCCTCTAAACCCTAAGCCCTAAACCTTATAAACCCTAAACCCTCAGGTGGTGTTCTACCAGCAGGGGGCCGACGTCACTGCCGGGGGCCCCGGGGTTCGGCCTACGAGGTTTTTAAGTGCCGAGGAAGTTGTTGGCTTCTGTTTAGGGTTTAGGGTTCAGGGTTTAGGGTTTAGGGTTTAAGGTGCAGGGTTTAGGGTTCAGGGTTTAGGGTTCAGGGTTTAGGGTTCAGGGTTGAGTTAGGGTTCAGGGTTGATTGAGGGTTTAGGGTATCTACTGTTTTAGGATTTCCGGGTTGAGGGTCGTGTAGAAGGTCTTTGCACTAACCAGGATTTCAGATCCTCTTGGCAGAGATTTGTAGGGATTTGGTAGGTTCAGGGTCTTACCATAGAAGCCTCAATAGTTACATGCTCAGTCGTATAGCTTTACTAGAAGATGCTCCAAACCCCACGTATTCTGACAACTAAGGCCTTTACCAAGGGGTTTTGGTTTTTGGGTTGAATTAGAGGCCTGCATACACCCTAGAAAGTAGGAGCCTTGTTACGTAAGGTATCATCGTCTCGTCGTTCACGATGGCATCCAAACCACCTATGCTGCCCCTATCCGGCGCGGTCCATCAAGAGTAAGTTTCCTGCGGGGCCCAATAGGTAAGTTGCCGAAAGCCGCGTCAACATTCAAGGAGTTGACGATACAACAAACGGTGCAAGTCCTAGACGAGTGGGAAGCTCGCAAGCTCTCGGAAATGGACCCCGGCAGACCTCGGAGTAGATCACCGATTCCGAGGCGCACTAGGAGGCAATAGAATCGTGCTGGTCGGCAGTTCGCCAAAGAAAGAAAGGAGGCTGATGCAGCTGCAAGTTTTGCAAGCGGTAGTGGCGGTTTTTCACGAAGCGCAATCCAAAGGGAGGCAAGGCAAAGGCACTGGTGCCTACTCCTCCTTCTCATCCTCCGCCAGGATATATAGCTTCCGCGAGCCAGACTACAAACCTGGGCCGATAGTCTGTGAATAATAGCGAACTTGCGACAACCTAAATACGTGCTCAACATGCTACATCAACATAAGAACAACACAGCCGTGCTAGCGCTGCAAAACCAGAATGAAGCATCAGAGGAGTAGGAACGGCAAGCTTAAATACACAACTTCCGCAAAGCCTAAACATTGTCGTAAAGCCCCTAACCCTACTTGACCACCGGAAACCCTAAACCCTAGACCCTTAAACCCTAAACCCTAAACCATACTTGATCACCGGAATCACCTGTTATTCTCCAGGCTCCCGGCTGCCAGGAATGGATACTCCGGCCTTGCGAGGCAAAGCACTTGGCCGGGCTTGCTGAGGTAATACTGTTGATGATATAAATCCTGCATGACTTTAAGGACCCTAAACTAGGGGAATTATGGTATATTCCTTATTATGGGTAATGCAGGATTTATATCACCAACCATAGCTTTGTGTACTATTGGTCAGGGTTTAGGGTTTAGGGTTCCGGGTTTAGGGGTTCGAGTTTAGGGTTGAGGGTTCAGGGTTCCGGGTTTAAGGGTTCGGGCTTAGGGTTTCGGGTTTAGGGGTTCGGGTTTAGGGTTCCGGGTGAAGTGGCGACGGAAGCGAGCATCTGTAGATAAAAACACAGCCTATGGTCGGTCTCTCTGTCTCTCTCTCTCTCTCTCTCTCTTTGTCTCTTAGTTAGAGAGAGAGAGAGAGAGAGAGAGAGAGAGAGAGATTCCCATCTGTCTACCTACTTGCGTGTACAAGTATCGACAAGATATTGACGGGGCATCCTAGCCTCTTTACGGCCCCCAGCCGAACTGCGTAGACCCTAAGCCCTGAAGCCGCAACTCCCTCAACCCCAACCCTTAGCATCAAAATAGCCCAAAAGCCTTAAAGTATGCGTCCTTTGAGGGTAAGGGTAGGCCCTGAGCTCGACAGCAGGCGCGTCGCATCGTTTTCCCGGATCCGGAGAAGCCGAAGACTTTGGTAGGCCCACGGTTGCCTAAACGGTAAACCCTAAACCTCTAGCGTAAGCCCCAAAAAGTTAGAAACCGGATTAAGGACAATTCGTGCTGGGAATCCCTATATATATTGCTCTTCAGGATTGAGGCTAGTGGCTTTCCAACTTTTGGGCTTCTACTGTAAACCCAAACCCTGCATCTGAGATCCTAAGCTCTTACGGTTCAGGGTTTGCTCCGGGTGCAGGGTATGGGGCTTAGGTTCTGAAGCCAACAGGTCAGGACCAGCCCTTGAACCCTAAGCCACGAAGCCTTTGTACGCATCCTAGGATTGTGGATCTGGCATCCCACCCAAACCCTAATCTAAACCTTTAACCCACTCCAGAGGTGGCCATCCTTGCATCAAAGACCCAATTTAAAACGCAAGCCGAATGTCGGGAGTAGTACAAGTCCGTCGGGTTCCTCAATGTAAGTACAGTCTACTACTACTACTACTACTACTACTACTACTACTACGCCACAAACCCCTTGTTCCAGTCATTTACATTTTGATGTGGTGCCTCTTGCTAGTGCATTTGCGTTTGAAGATGCTCAGATTCAGCTGAAGGGCTCAGAGCGCAGGAACGAAAGGTTCGGAGGATTTCGTCGACAAGTTGTATACTGTGGGGGGTTTGGCAGTTCTTCTACATACCCTAAGGCTCATGGGCCCTCGAACTGAAAGAAGATTGAGAACCCAGGGTCCCAACTAGGAGGTACCGGGCCCTGCTTAGGAGGTTCCTTGGAGCCTTAAGGTAGAACCCTGTCTACACTTGCCTGCCAGATCTTCTGTGTTTCAAGCTCATCTAGATCTCCCAGTGGGGCCCCTTGTTCCTTTGTGGTCTTAGGTGCCTTACAAAGCTACCCACTACAAAAGGGGATCCATTCATGTTGCCAGGTTATTGCCCTAAGAGTCCAAGTACCTAACAATCATATACTCTCCCAAACGTGTTGGCCTGGATAACTTGTATCCTAAACCCCCTAACCCTAAACCCTAAACCCTAAACCCTAAACCCCTAAACCCCTAAACCCTAAACCCAAAGTACCTTAGTATTGGGCAGGCTTTAGGGCACCCTGAGGGTTGGGGCTTCCTAGCCATGAAGTCCTTTTAAGGTGATGCAGGGGCTGTGGGCTTTTTTTAAATGAGGGCTGTCGAGGGCTTCCGAAGACCTCCACCCCTACCTGTAATTAGCCTACAAAAGACAAAACCCCTATCCTTTTTAGGGTTCCTTATTTTTGGTTTCCATGGCATGCATCCTTAGAAGGTAGGTTCGTTGGGCCACAGGTCAGCCCGAAAGCGCAGAATTCTATTTTAATTGGGCTCAGAGCATTAGTAAGTTGGTTCTGCTGATTAGGGTTTAGGGTTAGGTGTCACTCGGCAGTAGAAGTTGAAGGAACCTTCCAAGGGTAGCCCAAGCCACAGCCTGACTTCTAACCTACACACCGCGTCGCCGCCAAGGGGTTTAGGGTTTGGGGTCTAGGGGTTTTGGGTTTAGGGTCTAATGATCCTGAGAGCTTAAAACCCTCAGCCCGAAAGAAAGAGTTGACGAGCAGGGCGGATCCTTGGGGCTGGCCAGGACAAGGCGACTTGGGGTGTGGTGGTTTAGGGCTTTAGGGATTAGGATGTAGGGGTTTGGGATTTAGGGATTTAGTGGGGGTTGGGGAAGCATGCAACAGGGTTCGGAATGCTGGAGTAGAGATGAGGATTTAAGGATTAGGGCTGTAGTTAGGGATTCGGGTTTAAGAGTGAGGGTCGCGCACATTCCCCGACATGAAAACTTTCTTTGGGCTCAGGGGTTTAAGGGTGAGGGAGGGGCTTACATTGTTTTGTCTTTGCGGCTTATGGTTTACGACTTAGGTCTTAGGGGGTTAAGCCCCACCCGAGACTCTTGTACCCTGCCAAACCCTACCCTAAACCCGAGATCTTACCCCAGACCCCGAACCCTTAGTCCTAAGTTCTGAGGGTTTATCTACTAAGCCCCGAGCCTTGAAATCGTGAAGCCTGAAAGCCCCTAGCACTCGTTCTTCTTGGTCCTTCGGAATCAGTTTGCATTGGAGATCAATTACTTAACGAGTTAGTTCATTAATTGTTTATTAGTTAGGCAGTTAATTACTTCAACAATGTATATATATATGTATATATATATATAGGTGTGTGTATATATATATATGTATATATGTGTGTGTATATATATATATATGTGTGTGTGTATAGTAATGTATGTATGTATGTATGTATGTAGGTAGGTAGGTAGGTAGGTAGGTAGGTAGGTAGGTATGTCTGGATGATCGATAGGAACTATGCTTGTTTATCCTATTGCAGGTCCAAGGAAACACAAGACCCAGTGCCCTTCCTAAACCTTAAACCCTAAACCCTAAATCCTAAGCCCTGAATCCTAAACCTTAAACCCTAAAACCCTAAACCCTAAGCCCTGAATCCTAAACCCCAAAACCCTAAACCCCTAAACCCTAAACCATGTACAAACTGTGACTGTCAGCTACAGGTGGGGCCCTTGGTCTTGCAAACCCGGTTGAGGGCTAAGGGTTCAAATTTAGGGCTCGAGAACACCTAGCAGTTGTTTCATAAGCCCTGTAGCCCCCAAACCAGGTAGCTTTAAGCTCCAAACCCATCCTTTGTACAACACTACGAAACCCGAAGACCCTTAAATTCCAAACTTACCATCTTGCAGGTGGCTCATTACCAACTGGACAACATCTCCGCGGGCGGGCGCAGACGAGACCTATGGCTGCCGGGTACAACGGGCCCTGCCGGGTCGCCCCAGACAACGCGGCTATTGCTGTTAAAAGATAAACCCTAAACCCTGACGAGTCGGCTTCAAAGAGTACTTTCTGAGCGAATTTCGCCCAAGGGTCTTATACAGGTCCCCAGGAGCACAAGAACTCTTGCTGTCCTCTGAAATCAGGGTTCCTTTGAAGGTTCCTTGTGAGGGTTTCTTTGAGGTTTGTTTTTGGTCTAGGGTTCTGTGGTTTCGTGATTTCGGACAAGACGGTCCGTATCGATTTCACGGGTTTTTTGATCCTAGAATCCCCAGGTTTGTCATCATTAAATTAGATCAAGGGAGCCGGATTGTCTATCAGGGGTCTGCATTAATACACGCCGTCTTACAGATAAGAAGGAGTCTACAGATACAGTCACAAAGTTGGGACAGAAATAGGACGATGATGTACGTGATGTATGCCAGCTTTCCATCTTTACTAGCAGAGTAGCATAGGCCTTGGGTGGATGATGATGTTCCATCCTTGCTTATCCTGCCTCGGTATGCGTAGCAACTGTTGTTTTGGGATCTCCGTTTTGTGGCTGACAGATTCATGGCTTGAGCTGAAGTCGAAAAGGCAGTCCGCCTGGTAACCTTCATCTCGTATCGAAGAGGTATCTCCTATTGATGTAGTGGCTTAAATCTCGATTGCCAGTACTATGGTTTAGGGCTGCATATCTTTCTGAGCACAGTCTTGTACACTCCGACACCCTACTCCGTATTTAGGCCCCTATATTAGGTTTTTGCGGCTGTTCGGGTCTATGATGAAAATACTGAAGAGTGCCGCCTTGCAAACCCTAGGACCCTAATCCCCCTAACACCCAAACCACTGGTCCTTGAAGTATTAGGGAGATCTTTTAAGTGGGACCCTTCTGAACCTTGCTGATGGCTCTTAAAAGGGACCTTATTGAGAGGGTCTATATCCCCAAGAGCC
>CAJNJA010104451.1:0-18483 GCA_905231915.1 Symbiodinium necroappetens
TACTACTACTACCACCACCACCATCATTGCGACTACCACTACCACTACTACTCCTCATGCTGCTGCCACTGATCCGGCGCACGCGAGGCAAAAAGGGATAGGACTGAGAATCTGACACTAAGGGCATTGCACCGCAAACTCCCAAACGTCCGAACTCCCAAGAACTCTGAGCTTTCAAGAATGCTCCCGAGGCCTTCGCCGAGATCGCTGATCCGACACACTCAGTCCCTGTCAGCTTCCTTCTTGGAAGGTGCCGATCCGCAGGTTCCAGTCGTGGAAGAGCTTGGCGGATAAGTCCGCGTCACCTCCTGCGCAGCACCGCAGCAATTTTCGAGAATGTCGCAACGGAGAGGCGAGAGAATTTCGATGCAAGTAGCCCTAGCCCCCCAGGTACCTACTATATAGGGCCCTAGGGGCTCTAGTACCCTATATAGTAGGTACCTGGGGGGTTAGGGTAGCGCACTGTGGCTCTTTCGTCCTTCACAGACGCCCGCAGAGTCGCTCTGGGGATCGAAAACTGTCTGAGCGATACTCAGCTATTCGGCTACTCACGTCATTGCGCGCATGCAAAGCCCACGGCACGGCAGTCTTGCTGCTGCCAATTGGGACGAGTCTTGAAAGCTTTAAGGTAAGGATAGCTGTTGTCACTATCCGCATGCATCAAAAACGCTAGGCTGTAGTGGTTAAAAGATGTCTTCCCCGATGATCAGGGAGGAGATGTCTTCCAAGTGCTTGATAGAATTCTCCAAGGCGCGGATTGCCACAGTTCCCCGGGCATGAGGGTCGTGGTCCAAGCACAAGGGGGCGTCGCTGGGCATTGGAGGCCTTAGCCGTGAAGCTGAGTTTGCCGCGTGCAGTGCAAATGTCCAGCCGCCGATCAATGACAGCATGCGCTCACGCCGCAAGGTACCGGTACTCCTGGTAACACGTACGGAACATTTTCTGCTTGTTATTGCAACCTTCCAACAATTGTTCGTCTGCAGGGCGTCCGCGTTTGCAACAACAGTGAGACAAGCTTTGACAGCTTTGCGGCTACAACCTGTCGCGGCAAGTCCCTCACCGAGAAGCATTCCTGTCATTTCTATTCAAGTGCCGCTGGCAGTCAGATTAACAACGTCAGGTAGCAGGCTGTCTGTCAGTGATCGGTACAGCCGTTCGCGCTCGTCTTCTGAGATGCCGCAGTCCACGGACACTTTCTGGGCCTTCAATTCATGAAGTTCCTACTGCCAAGCTATTTTTAATTCCCAGGACGTGTTTTTGATTGCACGGGGTTCAGGAGCAGCCCCGAAGCGTGAATAGCGAGTCACGACGGCCAAGGATGACCTGTGTCTGGCAAAGTGGAGCAAAACCGGTGCACACTGGGGATTTAGAGCCCAAAACCCCCTAGGCAGCTTTGAAACGCGGCTTTGCTGAAGGAGGGCAGGCTTGAATCTTGAAGGACCCAAATGCAGAATTCTCTGGCGCCTCCTTCACCACCTCGTTCTGCAGTGGTGTCTCACTCGTGTGCCGCAAGGCAGCAAACAGAGCCTGCATCCGACAGCACACCCCAATGCAATCTTGCTAGAACATGGGGGTTTCCCAAAATAGGGGACCCTAATATAGCACCTGAAATAGTAGGATCCTTATTATAAGGACCCCAAAAGAGGGTAACCCCTTATTTTCGGAAACTCCCACATCGATCCAAAGGGTTCCGGCCTCGAGCATCTTCTGGGAGTGCCCCTCGAGACGATCCGTCAGGTCCTGTGCAACAGCACTCGGAAGCCTCCGCTGCGCCTCCAAAACACCAAAACGCCCCCCGGCACCCCCTGTTGCTGCTGCCTTTGCTGTGCTGAATGAAAAAATTTGGCGCCTGAGCACCTTCTGGGCATGCATTGCCAAGAGACTCGGGGCTCCGGAGTCGTACAAGTACTTCTAGACATGGTGATTACAGTAGACTGCTTGGAGTCCCAGAGCTTGCTCGTGCCAACAGCATACTTTTGCAACACCCTCGAGTAAACTCCATCTTTCTCGCAGAATGCCGCTGCCACCTCAATCTTGAATGTGTTGGGGGGAAGTCTCGGGCCTTGCGTTGCAAGAAGTCTCACCATGAAAAAACAAGTGTGCATGGGGGGGCTCCTGGATCGCAGGGTGGTTGGCAAGAGGCTTCAGAATCAGCGAGGTGCGCTCCGCATCATCCGCAATGAGACCCTGGTCCAAGCAGGCTGTCCAGAGCCTCCAAAGACAAGCTGAGTCCGAGGTCTTACTCAAAGGTTCAAGGGCCTTGACGATGTGGCTACACCTTGAGTCGCAAGTCGGACAATGGGCGACTTTGTATCATGCGGAATGCCACTGGTGTTCGTGTTACACGTGGGTTGGCTAGTGCTGCTACAGCTACGCGTCTGCAAGCATGTCAAAGCCACCGATGAAGTGGACAGAGGAAGGAGCACTTGCTCCAACGCCAGCCATCAAGCATGCCAGGCGACAGCTTGAATGGATAGGCCCAGAGAACCCCATACCCCTTAATTAAGGACTATACCCGGCCCTAAAACTTAATCTTAAGGCCCTTATATACTTTCGGGTAGACTCCTTAATTAAGGTGTATCGGGTTCTCTGGGGGCTCTCCGTGCAACGGACTCTCACGGAAGAGCTACAAGGCCCGACACTTGTTCTGAGCTCTGTGTTGCTTTGGCTGACAAGGTCGTAGCTTGCATGCGACATACTGTTGATGATACAAAGCCTGCATGACCTCAAGGACGCTAAACTATGGGAATTATGGTATATTCCTTATTAAGGGTACTGCAGGATTTATATCATCAACCGTACCTAGAAGCCCAGCAGTGTTCTGGTGATTGAAGATGGTTCGGTCTTCGTATCTAGCTACATTTGACTACATAAGGACAGTCTTCCAAAACCCGACCCCATTGTACTAGGTCAAAATCACAAAATATGTGATGTCAACATGTTGTCAAAATTACTGTCAGGGCCAGCACCAGTCTGGCAACTAGTCACGGGTGTCGTTCTGTGCTGTGGTTGCCTAGGTCATCCGGATATGACTAGATTTCCAAAGATCTGAGCAAGTAGTCTAGAACGGTCTGAGCATCCGCGGTCGTCAAAAAAATCGGCAAAGATAACATAAGACTCGGCTATCCGAGTTGCGTGCTAACCTGCTTGCTTGTGTGGTCCCTAGCCCAACGCAACTAAGCAGCATGTAAAAGTCGGACTGAAGCAGCTGCATCTTCTCCAGGCTGCTGGAGTAGAGCCGAAATCTGGGCCAAGCGGAGCTCACACTTCCATGACGGGAGTGCCCCCCAACACGAACAGAAGCATCCGATCTGTTGCGGAAGCCATGGCGACTGTGGCTGCTGTCCCCAAGCATCGAAAGCAACGATGAAGCACCAATTTCAGCCCAGAAGCTTGAAATCAGCCCGCCAGCAGGGAGCCAATCGCACCTGAATTTTCCGGTTCGGCGCAGGGTGTCTGCCTCACACAGCAAGCGCTTCCGCCAAGGCACGCTGGGGTCTGCCTCCGCCATGTAGGTCTTTGCCTCGTCCAGGTAGCGAAGGGTCTCGAGGCCCTTGGCCATCCTCGCTCGCGAATCCACGCCCCGCTTTTTGTGCAGAGCTTTGGCTTTCGTCGCGCTTTTTGTGCAGACCTCTTGAGTTGGAGGCTTTGAGGCCTTGGCGGCTACCCTGACGTTCTCAGAAAACAGACATCTACTATGAATTACTATCGGTTTACGCGCAGGTGATAGCTGTTCCTGCGCTGAGTTGCAATGTCCATCAACGTGCTTCGAGCAAGCATCAACTTATGCTCAAACCGGCCTGCATGGTCTGTCGACCCTGCTCGCCCACGGTCGATGTGCATGCATATATGTGTATTCGTCAATACATATGCCGTCACAAAAGTCATAAGCCGGAACAGGCCACACCACAAACAGGTTGCAACGTCAACCGTCCACTGTGCTGGTGTTTGGGAGCGTCGGTGGGTGGATGCAGTTCGTATGGTCTCTTGAACAGACAACTCCAATGTAAGTACAAGCATCTTGTTGAGGTCGGCCTGGAAGAAGCCCTGCACGGGTCGGCGAGAGGTGCGGAGTCAATAAACCAGCGTTCGGTCTACCCGCTTGGAATGGTTTCACTGAATCCTCGCCATCCTTGGATGGCGCAGAATCTTTTGACTTCCGGATGGACGAGAGCTAGGAAAAGACTTGGCGTGGGCACGATGCCACAGCCAACGACGACCACGGCGGACGAAGTCAGGAACACACTAGCAACACCTGCCAACCAGCAGGACCCAACCATAACGAGGACGACGGCAAGAATCTGACCTGCAGCAGCCATTGCAACAAGCACAGCGAAGGCCATGAGAAGCAACGCATGATGATGTAACGTGTGAGTCACGTGAGTCACACGCGCGTGTGTGTGTGTGTGACTCTGGCCTGGTCTACGGCACACGCCTCACATTACAGCCATCATCTCAAAGGCATCCTTGTGAAGCTCTGGCACCTGCGCTCCGTCTAAACAGCCGGCCTGCAAGCCTTCGCGCAGGCAATGCGCCGCCCGTTCCATCTTCCGGACCTCGGCATGGCTCGCACTTAAAAACGAAGGCTCTCAGCTGTTGCTGTTCGGCTACGTCTGTGGCAGAAGTAGTGGCACTCTGCTGTGGGAGAGGACCGCAGTAGCCCAAGACAGCACCACCGCAACACCTGCAGACGCAGTGGCGGCCAGCTCGCCGGGGGGACTGGCGTGCAGGGCAGACTCGATGACAAACCTCAGCCGTGCTTTTGCTACTTCTTCCAAGGAAAAGTCGGAAACTCGCAGAGTTTTTGTACAATCTGCAGACTGCAGCAACTGAAGCACCATGGCGACCGTCACCTGTCCGAGTTCCTTGTAGAGTCCCACATAGTAGCTGTCCTGCACACAATAGCTCAGCAAACTCCATGCTTGTAGGAGCGTGAGCTTTAGCTGAGGCTTCGGAAAAAAGCGAAAAGTGTGTCTCGAAGATCTGTGTCAAGAAATCGTGCTCAGAAGAAGACTTTCTCGCACCTCGTTGAGGTCATCGCACGGAACCATGAGCGGATACACACCATAGCCGGCAACAAGCACCGCGACAGTACTCCACATCTTGGAGCTATAGTAGACATAGCACCACATGCTCACGAAGAGGAAGAGGGACAGGAGCTGCAAGATCCCACGTTCCGTCGACCTTCGCCAGTTTCGGGTCGGGGGTCTCTGTGGTCTCTTTTTGGCAGGAAGGAGCTGGCAGCGGCAAGGCAAGGGTTCCACAACAGAATCCATGCAGGGTCACTTCAAGGCCTCCCTAGCCCGCAGAAGCAATTATCAGCCTCTTCTCGCTCTTGTCCCAGAAGTGCAACTGTATAATTCTAGCACGCCATACTACAGCAGGAGTATCGAACAAAAAGTACACGCAAGCAACCCCTAGAGTTGTATGAAGGGCCAGGCACTCCAAAAAGAAAAGCCTGAACTGACCCTGAACTCCTGAGTCTGAGGTGTCTGCTGGCAGGGGAAAGCCACCCATGTGGCTTTGAAGAGAATCGGCAAGAACTTGCCCAAGAGGACGCCCAGTGTCCTGCAAGAAGGGGACTGGAAGCATCCCTGCTAGTTTTTTGGCATTGCAGCCTAGGGCCACTCTAGAGAATGCCGACAAAGCTCAGAGTCTGTCGATCAGGTCACTTTGGTGGGCCGGTTTGTGATGGGGTCTCCCAGAGTTTGCTTCCGTTTTTGTTTGGGTCCTGTGGAAATTCTTCTGGACGGCGGACGTGGAGAAGCGGGTGATCAGGAGCCTCAGTCTGTGTGGCGTCTCTTTATTCTCTCTGTCGGGTCCAAGACAAGGTAAGGTGGGTCCCGAGCTCTCTCTCCCCTACTAGGACCCCACCCTTATCTGGTGGGCCCATTAAAGCCTCTGAAAAATATTAGTAAATAGGGTCCTCTTAAGCCCAATAAGGGAAAATATAAAATATCCCCAAAGGCCTACCTAGTTATGCAGCTGACAGGCGCCAAAGTGTTGGCCATGGTGGCATCGTACTGGATAAAAATGCAGGTTGATGGGACCGCGTACCCGAGGATGAAGCAGGTGGAGATTGGAATAAGATTTCGGAAAGCAAACTTCAGATGCTCTCGTTCCAGCACCTTGGTGTTGGCCAGGCGCAACCCGAAGAGCCCACAAGAAAGGCGTGACACTGACAGAAATCAGCTCTGATACCCTGCAATCCCCACTTGGCCCACCTTCTCCGCACCCCAGGTGTCCCGTATGCCACTGCAAACGATGCTGCGCCAGGACATTCGCTGCTCCGGTGTCGACAGCAATCGCAGCATATCTTGAGTGGTCGTAGTCCAGCAAGAAAGAGCAAAAACGAAGGTGACCTCAGGAGAAACAACTGCAGTGGCACTGCAGGTGCAGGAAGAGCTAGGGGTGGGGGGCGGTGTGGAAGAAGCGGTGGGAGGATTATTTCGTCGCACTGGTCTTGTTGCTGCTGTTGTGTGGCGTGGCTTTGGCTCTGCTCCAGTTGGCCTAGAAGTGATGCGACGGGCTTGCCGCTAAGACGCTTCTTCCGCCAAGTTGGCGCAGATTCCCGACTTGACTGCCTCCCGGTACTGCTGCAGCAGCTCCCTCTGGCAGGTCTCCGCTTCCTGGATGCTGGCAGCTTCAGCAAGCAGCCAAGCGACAGCTGCAGTTGCCGTAGCAGCAAAAAAGCTGCTCTGAGTTTAGCAGCGTCAGCCAATGCCTTTACTGTAGCTTTACTGCAGATAGAGAGTTGACGGCAGGTCCTCTGCAATGCCCCGAATCTCGGCCTCCTTCGCAGGGGATGGCGGCTTAGTCAACTACGTACTGATGGCTGCACGTGAGGTCTCGCTGACTAGAATAGAGCACAAGACAGGATTAGACAGTGCAGTGAAACAATAGAGTGAATTGGTCTGTACACGGACCTGGCAGCCCACCAAATCGCACAAACCGATCTCGATCCGAATGATAGCTCTCTTGCTTTTCCGGGAAGTTTCCCGGCCGGCAGCTACTTATTGCTCTTCTGCTGCAATCCTACTGGTTGTCGATTTTGCGTGTGCACGTCTGCAAAGGCTGCTATTCCCTTCGTCATGCCTGTTACCGCAGTTCACTCAAAATAATAGTAATAATGGGTAATAATGGTCATAATAGCAATAATAGTAATAATAACTGGCAAACCCAACACCAGTACACCGCTCCTCATCTTCGGAAATTGTGCCGTCAACCGCAGCTTTGGCGCAGGCCACGATAAGATCGCCTCCGTGGTGCCCAATGAGTAGGATCCAGAAAGTGTGGGTTGTTGAAAAACTCTACTTTGCAGCAGGACCTCGACCCCTTAAGGAAGCTTGTCATGGCGCACAAGCTGCTGACGAATAGGCAGACGAGAGCAGCGAAGTGGCTTGCTGCGCTGTGAAGTTTGCGAATACGCTCGGCGAGCTTGCCGCAGAACTCGCAGTGCTGCCCACCTGAAAGTGCTCAAGGCCTTGTTGCTTAAGCGGGCGAAGTGCCGGTGCCGGCATCAGTCATTCTAACCTCCTGAACACTGACATCCCGGGTCTACGCTCAACGGGTCTGCAACTCAGGCCTACACAAGAATTGGAAGTGCCTGTGCCCAAAAAGACATCTGGACAGGCTATTTCAAAGTGTTGCTGTCTTTTTGGGCTTCTTTGCTGCACGACGACAGAGCATTACTCCCGTTTCTCCGCCTGTTGGAACCTGTGGCAGGCCGCATTCGGAGCCATTGTTTGAGATGACAGTTCCCTGACCGTTACCGGACTTCGGTGCCGCATTCGTTCCTTGCAAGCCTGGCTGCTGAAGTCTTCAGAGGTAATGGAATTGCCGAGGCTGTACATGGTGCGCTGCACATCTTCGGCACCTGCATGCGAATTGGATCTTGCTGGAGCTTCGCTGCTTGGGCAGGATCGACGCCCCCAAACTCTGAAGCAACTTGCAAAGCTGCCGCGTGGGCAAGACTCTTCCGGATCGTAACTCGCTTGCTGGGAAGGGGTCAGGTTGGATCCCTTGTGCCTGAGAGGAATGCATGGAGCTTCAGCCGGACCTGAGACAAAAAGAGACTGGCAAGTAGTGAGGCTAGCCAAAGTACGGATGCTACTTCGATTCAATTCATTTCAACGGAAGAAGCAGAAACGGCGAGATTAGCAGTAGTCGTCGTAGGACTAGTCGTCGTGGTTGTGGTCGCTGTGCAATATCGAATGGCACTGCTAGTTTCAGTCTACGTACTGGTCCCGGCGCTACTACCGTTGATGGACAAATACCTAAACTATGGGATTTATGGTACTATAGTATACTTGCGCCATGCAGAATTTTGTCCATCAACAGTACTGATAGCGGCACTGGCAGTAGAAGCCCACTCGTCTCTCGCTCCGGGCCTGCTCCGGGCTTCCGCACTGCCATGTCTCCCACCAGCCGACCTGAACCTCCAGGGAGTGACGTCATGATCTTTAGGGGTTTATGGGTTTAGGGTTTTGGGGTTTCGGGGTTTAGGGTTTAGGGGTTTATGGGTTTAGGGTTTGGACGGAGCACATGATCGAGTGTACCAGGGAGTACTGGTGCAGGTCTACTTTGCAGGTACCAGAATTTCTTCAAAGGGCGAGCTCCATTTGCCTCGCAAAGGCTTCCCAAGTCCAGGAGCTCAAGAGAATTTGACAACGTGCTCCCGGCGTCCTGAATTTTCTCTTTTCCCATCAATGCATTCCTACATACTGTTACCAGTCTGCTTGTGCTGCATGGGGCTTCGATTCTTCCCCTACGTCGGACTCGAGCATATCCCAAGGACTAGAAACGCCTATGGTGAGAAAGGCCCAACTTCTCCGGAAGTTTACTGGTTGGCCCTTTAAAGCCTCTGAAAAATACAAATAAATAGGGTCCTCTTAAGCCCAATAAGGGAAAATTTAAAGTATCCCCAAAGGCCTACCTAGTTTAGTTTGGCGCTTCACGTCATCGAAGCTCTGCCTGCTTCTTGGTCTCCAGCAGCTTGGATCGCACGTCGGCAATCTCAGTGCAGTGGTTTAGCATTTAGGGTTTAGGGGTTAGGGTTTAGGGATTCAGGGGTTTAGGGTTTTAGGGTTTAGGGTTTTAGGGTTTAGGGCTTTACCAGCTACCCACCTTAGGCTACTGGTCAGGACCCAATCCTGCCCACAACAAGGCCAACCAAACGCCGTGACTCACAAAAGCCGCATGTTACATCCAATAGTCAGAATTCTTCCTGATGTATCTGCTAATGTTGTCGGATCAACCGTCATGAAGCTACCGCGGGATGGGTGTTCAATGTCCCAGTTGAGAGATTGCTTTTCAAGTCGAAGGACTATCCGTTTTGACTTCCTCCTCCTCGATTGATACGATCTAGAAACAGGTAATCTTGGCCCTGGGGGGAAGGAGTCACAAACTTGGGAGGTCCGCTTCCCAGGAACTCCGCTCTTAACTTCTGAAATCGCACCCTGAAACTCACTGAACCCATTTTAACGCGGATCCAGATGGTCGTCAACACAGATTCACCAAGGGAAGCGCCTTCCGCTGCAGCTGGAACTTCTTGGCATGCGCCTTGCTACCCAGCATGTACCTAAGAGTGCACGGAGGGCCCCTGGAGGTCTAAAGGCTCCTTTGGCCAGGTCCCCTGCGGTCCCCCTGAGCCGCCAGCTCCACACTTTCTTGCCAGACGGATCCGATCTTCTCCGCGCAGTCCAAGGAGTTCTGTGAAACCCAGCAGCGGTTCGCGAGGGGCTTCATGCAACAGAAACACCTGGGAATGATCGTCGCCAGGATGGACACAACCGCGCCAACGACCGACGTGAGAAAGACGTCCGCGGTCAAGTCCTGGGCTCTGAATTCGGTGTTGCTGGTGCTCGGCGGGTACCCCCGCTCATCCCACTGCAGAAGGGGAACGCAACACAAGTGAGGGAACAAAACGAGTCTCTTGTCGAGTCGGAGTCAGCCTGTGTCAAAGGCGACTGGGCGGGGGGCTGCGGGGCTGCCGAAACCGCTTCAAGACTCCTGTATGAAGCTGGTGAGTGTGGGGTCTCGGGTTGGGAGATCCGCGACTTCACTCTAAATGCCTCCGGGAGTCGTTCTTCCAGAGGTTGAAGCCCGTCAGCTCCTCCATTTGGCCTGATGGCATCTTCCTGAGTCCGGGAAAAAAGAGGGGGGCACAGGATGTGTATGAAGGGAGTCCACCCGTGTGCCCAACACCCCTAAATTGGGACTGAGAGAGGTGAGACGCTGAAAAGTCTTTGGCCCCCCAAGCCTTCAGAAGCTCCTTGGGCTAGGACTGTAGAGAGACTCCTTGGGCCTTTTCGGTTCTAAGAGGACTCCTACCTTGTTCACCCCAAGGCATGGGATCCCAAAACCAAAAGCGCGGGGGGGCGCCACCCAGCAAGCCGAGCATCTTGGTGGGATTCATGAAGTCCATCATGAAGAAGACATGCCATGACATGCCGAACTTGATGGTGTTTTCGTCGGCGCGGGAGAAGAGGAACAAGAAAAGGACCAGAATCACGTCGGCCATGACGATCGCCTCGTTGTAGGGCTGCGGCACGCAGTCGGCTGTCTCACAAACGGCCCCAGCCGCCCCACCGGGATAGAGGAAAGTCATGAGTTCCAGGTTGATGCAAGCGAACAACGTCCCAATCAGGCCCTGCCAAGCCAGGCGAATAGTGTCCCCCGTGCTGACGTAGACGGTGAAGACGATGAACTGCGCAATGTTTGGCCAGTAGTCCTGCCAGACCGCTGGCAGCCAGCCGCACCAAATGAACTTGTCGCCAACTGTCAACTGAGTCGGCCAGGGCGTTTGACCAGTATATTGCACCCAATGTGGGTTTGCCTGATCTCCAATGTTCTCCATCCTTCCCACCATGCTATCGCTGCAAGCGACCTCTTGCTCATGCAGGTCCTTCGTCTCATGGAACACAGCATCGCCACGACTGCCAAAGAGAGAGAAGTAGGGAGCTGAGAAATAGAGCGGGATGCTGAAGAGTGCGACCCAGAAGGCCACGGAACAGGCAAGTGAGAGGCGAATCACAAACTTCCGGTGCGAACTGTGAAAGGCAGAAGTTTGCTTCCAGAAGGCCTTGAGCCTCACACAGCACTCTGGCTTACCAGTCTCTTCGTCCACGGAGCACGTCTGGCCCCCTGTCGACCTCGATGAAGTAAAGGCTCTCACGTAGCCTCTCACATCCAGCATCGACATGGGATCCGGAGCTGAGAAAACGAGCTGAGCACCTAACTACCTAACTAAACCAGCGTCCACCTGACAGCCAACTCCAGGGGGGAGAAAGCTTTCAGGGAAGCCACTGCAAGACTAGGGGAATGCAAGCAGCTTGTAATCTTGGAGTTGCAGTTGTTGGAGCAGCAGGGTTGCAGCAAGCCCCCAACAACCCCACGAACGTGCATGCTTGAACCCTGCTGCACCCATCCCGGTGACCAGTGCGGCGCCCAAGCCTGCCAAAATCCGAGGATCAAGAGTGTCGTCTCTGAGCAAGGTGACACCCGCGCTGCGACGCTGGCCTGCCGCCCACTTTCGAAAGTTCTGAGTGGGTTGCGCAACAGGAGAGCACAAGAAAACACGACTACGAAGAGGTTACGAAAGGCTATGAGGCAGGACAGGACCTGAAGCTCCCCGGCATGTCGCAGAGCAGCCAACATGCTTCAGCCCGCTGCGACCTGGGGATCGGTCACAGTTCGGGATGCGGGAAAACTATCAGAGATGCAACTCATGGTCTTCGGGGCTTCGGGATGACCTCACAGAGGAAGCAGCTGTAGGATTCCTTGGCTGACCCTCCGATGCTAAGATCCGGGGCGACAAAAACCGCCAAAGCGTGATGCCTCGCTCCAGTCGAACCGGAACTGGCTTTAGACCCTACGGTCCTAGAGTTCTCACGGCGTGATACCCACTCCAAGCAGTTCTGACTTCAAAACTCGATGGAACCGGACAGCAAGACTTTCCGTCGTGCGGGAATGACCAAGACTGCATAATAAGCAAACGAATTGCACTGAGAGTGTGAATTACTCTGCGTGTCAATGTGGGAATTCTCTTCAATTCACATCTGCGGAGTTGGAGTCCACAGGAATCGGGAGTGTTATGCCCAAACTTGAACAGAACGTGTAGCAGGTTGATGTGACTACGGACTTCTGTAAAAAGCAACCACCCATCACCCTTGCACCACTGGCACGGCCTGGTCTGCTCAAAAATCCATGTTGGCAAACCTCAGGGATGCAACTTAGCATCAGGTGAACTCATCCACTGCGAGAATCTCAGGAGGCGCGCAGCCCCTTTTGTTGACAGACGCGCGACGAGGGAGCGACTCGCTCGAAATTTTGTCCGAGCAGACCGGTGACTTACGCACCGGCCGCATCGTGAACGATCGCGCCAAGACCTGACTCAAGTCCCAGGCGTGATCGACAGCCATAAGATCGTGCGTTGAACATGGCAGCCGAAACTGCTGAAGGCTTGCAGCACTCAGAGCTATGCGAGCATCACGCTTACCATCGCGCTGGAAGTCTCGCATGTGGTCTGCCCCGTTTCGGGGTGGCTTCAGCATGAAGCATCCAGTAATTCCACCGTCGTTCGCAACGGCGGCACTGTCATGGCAACCAGTAGATGTCCTTTCTTGAAGTTCTGCTTGTACTTTTCAAGGTGCGCCTCAAAGCTTACGGAGGCAAGGCCCGAGCATCCAACCCACACACGGCCCGGACTTCGATTCCCATAGCTTCGGCCGCCAATGTGAGCCTCAACGCAGAGTCGAAGCCCAAGCTCCATCCAATCGCCACCAGGATCGTGTCTCCGCCTAGGCTGAAGAGCGAGGGCTAAGCATGACGGTCAGACATCGAACCTCTGCTCCAACGCAACATGCAGTGGCACCATGTCCTGTATGTTGACTTTGAAGTCTCCAAGACTGAAGGTGGCCTAACTCAGAAACTGAAAACACTGTTCAACGTGTGCACGTACATAGGTTCTACTGAAATTGAAATCCACGCTTTTCAACCTTAGCCGCTCTAGCTTCTATGATGCCAAGACGCTGCAGTAGCGGACCAACAGCGCTTGCATCTGTGAGCTGGAAGTGTGCCCGATCCAATGCTGGATAGCCACAGTGGGCCGACAAATCACTGCAGACGGCAGCAATGGTGTGAGAGACCAGAAGGCTTGACTGTCTAAGCCGTGGAACTCAAGCCCCTCATTCAGGATTGTCAGATGTATTTGCTTTGCAGAAACTGGCGGTGAAGGAGGATTTGGAGGCTGCGGGCGCCTCTTGGCTCTAAAAGTCCTCGGGCACGTCACCGGCAAACTGTCGCTGGTACTCGCGGGAGAGGTGTCCCTCAAATGTGCAGTGAAAAGGGGCCGGAAAAAGGGACCTGGGGGAAAGACCTGGTTATGAAGGAAGCATGCGATGCGCGTCTTCGGGGCTCGCGTGCAGCGCTGAAGAAGCCGATCACCCCTTGGGTCGTGCCCGCCTTGGGTCTTCCGGGAGCATCAGGAAATGACCTCAAGAAATCTCCGAAAGGAACTTTTGGCACAGACTGCACAGATGAGGTTTGGGTGCAAGAACTTCAGGCAGCTGGCCAACTGCTGGCAATGGCATCTGTCCCAAAGCAACGACAGAAGACTTCGTCGCGTCACAAAGAGTCGAAAGATCCTAAACATCCTGACGCCGCAAGCATGCTCAGATGGAGGAGTCCGCTTCTTTGGCGCAAGGCCCGGAAGTCGCCGGCCCAGGATGGCTCTGTGCTCGCTTTCGTCAGAGGGGTGGAAGATGGCCACCGCGGCTAGAGTCTCTTGGTCGCAAGGGCTCGCGGCGTACTTGGGCAGGGAGCTTGAGCTTGGTTCAGCTCATCAAAGACACCCGAGAAAATTATGTGCCGAATGGCGACTAGCACTGACTGTTGCTCATGCCAATCCTGCTCGGTTCAAGCGCAGCATGCACGAAAACATGCACTGCGCACGGCTGCCTTGAGCTGCGGGTATCGACAGGGTCGAGAAACAGCCCGTACCCCACCGGAATTGAGCTCCCAGCAGGCTCCTCTTCGGGAGCGGCAGAGGCTGACGTCGGCAGAGCTTTCAAGGCCATGGTGTCGCGACAAAGCTTGGCTTGTGCAGTTGCAGCCCTGGGCGGATCGCATGGACACGCTAAGGCTTACATGCGCACAGGAAAAGCGTCGCATCGCACGATGAAGCTCACTTCAGTCAGTGCACCGAATCGCTCAAGCCAACAGTAGCTGGGCCCAGACATGCGGCCGGAGCTGAAAGCGGGAGCTTTTGCTTTTCCTTTGTGCTGTCTGTCCAACCTCTTTGTTGCCAACAGGCAGTGCCCAAGCCGCTAAAGTGCTGAAATGCACACTGATGGCGATCGCAGAACCGAATCTGCTTTCATCTTTCGTGGAAAGCTTGGATGCTTAGTCGAGTGGCAGAGCATGTGTGCAGCCTCTGGGGCAATGACAGGCAATGGAAGGGAAAGGATTAATGCAGCATCGACCTTCACAGTTCTGATCCATGTGGAAGTCTGCCCCTTAAAGCCTTAAAACAAAAAGCCTTTGGAGTGAAAATGTGCTCCATGTTGAAGACGCAGCCGAAGCCGGCACGGAGTGGCAGCAGTCCCTGCCTCGTTAACGCAGAGGCAGAGGCGGTGCAAATGGGCTGGTGATTGGCCGAAGGCTTCACAGGATGGGAACTGTCGGCTTCATCTGCGACGTTGAGACCTGAGACCTCCAAGAGCATCTAGAAGGCTCCAGAAAAGTCGTCCTCCGAAGGCGCTTCGCGACATGTGAGAACTTTTCGACGCCAGTACCGATTCCTTGCCTGAAAGAGGTGGCTTCTCTTTCAAGGCCCCTCCTTGTGCTCTTGCATCTGGAAAAGCGACAACGGCTTCGGACACACCATAGCCAGGAGTGCAAGCGAAACGGCATGGTCGAAATTGATTATCGATAGTTCTCTCAACCTGAAGCTGAAACTTCTTGAAGCTTCGGGGACGGTGTGACGCATCTCTCATGTGCACATGCAAAGCCTAGTTTGATGGCGCTTGTGGCATTCCGGATGTCAGACGGCGAGTTTTCATGCCGCGGCACCTGAAGACAGGACAACTTGAAGATCTGCCGAAAGCTCCCAAAGCAAAATCCACCAATGCCGAGAAGGTGCAACACGGAACCTTGCAGCTGTCGCTTGGCCACTGCATCGATTGATGCACAGGCCAGCTGAGCCGTTTCCATCAACAGCCTGCCTTGTCTGCATGAAAACCGAAGAAGCACTGCGGTATGAAAGGACACGGGGCCCAGGGTAGGCCCTACATATCCAAGTCCGTTTGTAGCACTTCCTGGCGACTGCACTGCTACCCCAAAGCCGATCAGGTGCTGAGGCAGCGACACTTGAAGCGATTCACAGCCGACGCCAAGCGAGTTCGTTGTGAAGTGGCCAAGGACATGCTTAAAAGTTGCATCGGAAATGCGAGCAGCTTTCGACAAGGATGAATGTCCGTTCTTTCAGTTCTGAGCGCACACCGAAGCTGAACTGTGTGACATCATGAAGTAACTACGACCAGAAGCAAGGCCTAGCTGCGCATGACAGGTGCCATCGAAGACACACGGACAGTGCCACACCTGGAATCAGTTGCTGAATGCTTCCGCGTACTTGCCATCTGCACAAGCTGACTCGACAAGCAATGATGGCAGCGCTCAGCGGTTTCGGTGCTGCGAGCAGCAGCATTCTTGTCAATCCAGTGTTGGGAAACAGAAACTGCAGCTCGAACATTTCGGAAGAGCAGCTGCCAATGCAGCGGAGTCAAGCAACCTTTTTGCTTTCGACCTGTGTTCGTCTCACGTGGAGGCTTGAGAATGGGGGACCGTTCTTGGCTCACGAGCTTTGCAACGTCCCGAGGCTTTGCGCACTCACGCATGGGCCTTATGAAACAGAACTGTGATGGATCGGTGGCGTCGCAGCTTCACGGCAAGAGCCGAGAGACCTGGATCCTCTGGCGGGCTCTTGCAGAGTGTCTTACACGCGAGCACCTCGTCCGCGCGGCAATGCGACCAGGCGTCACCTCTTCACGGATGTGAAGAAGGCGCGGTCAAGCAATCACGGCTGCAGGTAGGGGTGCAGGGGTGGACACTTTGTTCAGCGACGATGGAATGCTCTGACAGGTAGAGACCACGAGGCTGCCGAGATGAATGTCAATCGCAGATGTCAATGTAGTCTTTTGCCTCGACCTTTGACAGAACCAGTTGAACCAGTCTTCTACTGAAACCGTCTGCGTACTGGTCGTGATTGTATGAGCTTGCCTGAACCAGCTCGTGAAGGAGGGAACTGCGGCATCAGCTCTCCGCTGGAGAAGTGCAAGCACGCTCCGCAGGCAAATGCCGCTCTTAAGCATGGCCGTCGACACAGAGGCTTTGGAAGCGCGAGCCGTGCGGTTCAAGCTCTTCCTTCACATCGAGAGGGCATCAGCTGCCCGAAGATGCCGCGGAAGCGGTGGAGGAGGCAGATCCCGAAGGTTTGGGAGTGAATGAAAAGCACCTACAGCTTTGACCAGTCCTGGTCATAATCCTCCCACTGGTCTTGCCAGTCTCCCGGCTCCTTTTCGGGCGACATCTCCACCCATCGAACGCTTGGACGCTGGTCTGTTCCCGCGAAGCGGTCGCTTGGCGGATCTAGCAACCAAGGGCAGGCAAGGGAGGCTGGGGGAGTCCGTGGCGTCCCTGGGCCGGACGCTGCCTCCGGGCCCGAAGTTAGTGCTTCAGAGACGTGCGGCCGGGGACAGCAGCCCGGTTGCAAGGTGCAGACTGCAGCACTCGGCCTAACGCAAAAGTCCCTCAGGCTGCGAAGCTCTTCTGAATCCCAGGCAGCTGACCAACTGCGGACAACTTATCAACAACCACGCTCGGCTTCAGGTGGCATGAAGACTCAGCCGCTAGAAGAGGACATTCAACTTGATGGCGACAGGCATGTCACCTTGTCGGAGATTTGCTTGGTATATATCCAATCAGAGCTCTGCTGCCTTGACAAGTCTTTGAGCTACGATTGTGTGCAATCGACCGAAGATGCCAGGTGCGCATGTTCAAATCTGACAAAGCTCGAAGTCTGAAACAGGCCTATGGCGATGGCGGTGTCCAGTGCAGCAGTTCGTCGCCAGAAGAAGGACAATGCCCACAGCAGTCATGACGCTGGCAAATCCTCACCGTTCTCTTGTCGCGGACGACTGACGCACGACTGTGATACTGAACGAGTCGCTCGCGCTGTGTCACCTGTGATTCTGTAGGATTGCCGGGGCTTCCTCAGCACAATACAATGCCAAGGAGGCATGACAAAGTCGCATGGAAAGGTGCTGTTCTTGGCATGGTCTTTGCTAGCCGAATACGGAGCATCGCATCCCCTGCAGAACCCAAGAACAGCCACAGCTTAAGCTGAAAGCCGTCGTCTATGGCCATTGCACTTTAAACCCTCGCGATGCTTCGGCCTGGCCAGCTGAAGAATGCCCCCCTCTGCCAGTAAAGCCGAACAGCACGAAGCAAAGCAAGCTTGCAGGGGACGGCACCTGGTTTTAGGGTTTAGAGTTTAGCTTTTTTCTGGTTTAGGGTTTAGGGTTTGGGGGGTTTAGGGGTCTAGAGAGTAAAAATAAGGTTCCTTGACATAAAGGCTTTTTATAGTTGCCTTTGTAAAGAGGCATTCTGATACAGGGCCTCACTGATTAGAATACAGAGTTCTGGTAATTAAAGGTATTTTGAATGGTTTCTGCAAGGGATCTACAAGCAAAGTTTTAGGGTTTGGCGTCTATTAAAGGGGCTCAGTACTTTCAAGACAGATCTTCAGGCTCCTGTGAAGGGGTTGTAACATTTGGGCTACTATCAGGGTTACGAAAAGGGAAACATAAGGGCTACTATCAGGGTCCCTGTACGGGTTTTCGGGTTCCTCTAAGCGTTCTGCTTGCGCTCATTATAGGAGGAGTTTGGGGTCTAAGATTCGGGCCTTAAACAATAGCATAGGGGTTTTAGGGTTTAGATGGGTTTAGGGTTTATAGGGTTTGGGGTAGATGCTGGTACAAGCAACGAGGGCTTCAATAAATCCTTGGTGTTGCTCCTTATCTGGTTTCCTTGATGTGTTTTAATGGGATCCAAGATCCTAGCCATGAGATAGGGCATCCAAGACAGAATGCTGCAATCCAGGGTCTGAGTAGGGTCTGCCTTGGGCTTTACATTCTAGCATCCCTATTTTCCGACCGAAGGCCTCGCAACTCGTGTAGAAAGCGGCACCCCTGGTGTCGCTGTAGCGCCCTGGTGCGCAAGCGATGCAATCCTGCAATCTGATTGAGTTTCTGTTTGTTCGATTCAACTCATGGGGGTGACTACACAAGGATCATAGTGATGCTCATGACAATGCATACGGTGAAGTGGGTAAGTGTGATGGTACGGTGATTCTATTGCTTAGACCGACGCAGTGCAAGTGGAGCCCAAAGTTTGAGCTTGCCTCTGATTCGGTTGTCTATGCTG
>CAJNJA010104462.1:266-17849 GCA_905231915.1 Symbiodinium necroappetens
ACGGTTGATGATGCAAATCCTGCATCACCCATAACAAGGAAGTATACCATAATTCCCATAGTTTAGGGTCATTAAGGTAATGCAGGATTTACATCATCAACCGTAGTTACTTGGTGGCTCAAAGGACCTAAAAGGGAGGGTTTGAGGCACGTCGATTGAAGTCATAGGATGTTATACTTCTACGATAAGTATTCCCAGGTGTCTCCTGTCGTAGAACCCTTCTTGCTAAGTTCCATGATCCTTTGAATAGGGCTTCGGCGCCTTAGGGTCCTAGGATTAAGCTTTTGCGATCTACATACAGGTGTATAGAGTTTAGGGATGTCTAGGGTAGAGGGTTGCGAACAACATGCAAAGTTTGACTTCTGTGTTGGCTGAGAGCTTGAAGTCGAAATGACTGTCAGCTGTTGGTACTTTAGGGCCCCTGCAAAAACCCTGAGGCCAGCAACCGTTGGGTCCGTAAATCTTCAGGCAGTTCAATCCTAGCATCAAGGCTTCCCCTTTCACAGACCCCGAAGCCTGCAACCTCTCTAAACCCTAAACCCCGAGCCTTTGACCTATAAACCCTGAACCGTCGTGAGGCTTGCCTGGCTCATCCATCCCCGCCCAGTGATTCGGCCAAGCTGGGGAGCTCTGCAAAATCCTGCCTGGCTGAAGGTTTAGGTGTTTAAGGGTTAAGGATTTTTAGGGTTTAGGGTTTACAGGGTTTAGGGTTTAGGTGTTTAAGGGTTAAGGATTTTATGGTATAGAGGTTCAGGATTGCATCTGGGTATAGGGGTTTAGCAGGCTCTTTAGACCCCAAGTTTAGGTCTTCTATATTCAGATGTTGTACTTAAGCTTGTGGGGTCAAGGTCTAGAGTCTGGGTTGAGGTTTCCGGAAGGTGGTTTCCAGACTTCGGATTTGATTTTGTACTGTTGTGTGGTTGGTGTGTTCATGTGGCAACAGCTAACGTTCTGAGTGGCTTTACGTTAGTGCCGCGTAATGTGCACACTCATATGTCATGCCTAGCAGCAGCATATTCATCATCGATGATTTTGGCAGGGTGGCCGGCCCCTCTGTGCATGAATTCGCCAGCGAGCGCAGACCAGAGGCCGCAAATTTTGGGCTGGGTAGCGACGTCAAGAGGGCAGGAAGCCCATACAGGGCCCTGAACTTTTAGTAACAGCGAATTCCCTTAACAGGCCTTTGAAGTCATACCAGCATGTACCCCCAAAAACTCACTTCTCAAACAGTCGATAGTGACAGGAGCATTGCCCATGAGTCCGACCCAGGTTTTGGACCTTAGTGCTCTTTCTTCTGATCGGCGTGTAGGAGAAAGAAAGGCCAACAGGCCAGCAATACTTGTATCAAACTGTATCTGTTGTTGGTTGATCCCTGAAAGAGCACTAAGTTTTGGACCATTTTCCCGCTGCCAGGTTCCTGAAGTGGACTTTTTGTCGCGGGCACTGTGTCTCGACAATCGTGGAGGGAACAAGGATCGCACGTGCATTCACAACTAAGGGTGTTGAACTCCGATCTTGGCAACCCTAAATCCTACTTAAGTAGGTTATATGTAGAGTTATAAGTCCCTAAACGGAGCAACCTAACCCTAAACAATCGTTCCTCCTCTACACGGCTTTTTCGGCCCCCTGGCCTGCTTCCTGGCCTCTCTATTGGGGGCTGGTCGACATCAGGAGAGCTCTCGAAGTTTACCACGGAACCCAGACTGTAGATCCTCAACAGCTTAGGGTCTTTAGGGTTCACAGCTTATCGTCTAGCGCTTAATGACTTAATGGAGACCTTGAGGTGGACCAGCCCCCACGCCCCATACTGCGTCCAAGCCGACGCCACGCGTAGACATCCTGCGAGGCCCTGTTTTCCACTTGCCTTCAGGTCGCCTTAGAGTCTTCCTCAGAGTCAGGTCCGGGCTGGGTAGCTGAAGATTTTTAGCCGTGGAGACGGTTGAGGGTTGAGGAATGCTGTCATGCTGTGCTCTCTGAAAGGCAACTGGCTACTTTTGGGCATGAAGCTGGAGAGGTGTCGTTGATACGCGCCAGAGAAAAGGAGCGAAAAGGAGGTTGAATCAGCTCTGCAAAAAGCATAAAGTAGAAGCCAAAAAGTTGGAACATGGAATGTCCTCATGCCCTTAATGTAGCACGAATCATCCTAAATCCATGTTCCAACTTTCTGGAATTCACAGTAAAACTCTGGAGTCGCGTGTCCTGCTGTATCACCAGGTCTGCAACCCATAATCCCAAGCCGAAGCCGTTGTTCACTTGTGGACCTCCGGATTTGAACCTGTTCACCAAGGCTCTGCGGAGCCACAAAATTCTGCAGTTCTTAACCCTAAACCCTAAACCCTAAACCCCTAATAGGCATAGGTTTCAGAATATTGGTCTGAGGGCTGCCTGAGCCGCAGCCATTCTCATGGACTCCTCTGCCATGCCTTTAGTCTCCGTTGTAGATCCTTTTTTTTGGTTTAACCAGTTTGATACTTAGGCTCCTATAAGGTAGCCCCAAAACGGAACTACAATGGAGACTTTCGGTAGAGTTCGAAAGTGTGAGAACACCCAGAAGTGAATGGTCCAAGTCCAGAGCTTCAAGCCCAGTGACAACGCCTGGCCTCCAAGCCCTTTAGAGCTTTCTTAAGCCTAAAACGATGGAACTTACTTAAACCATAAGCCCTTAGACTTCCCTATGCCCCAACCCCCAAACTTTTGCAATGCCATGTCGGAGGGTTCATCCGTTCCCACCTACTATGCGCTGTAGCTGTTGGGGTGACCAGTAACACTATTCCGTAGGGTTCCTTCAAATAGATGTATGTTCAATGTACTATGCCTTACCTCTGAACCCTAGTCTATGTACCCCTGCTCCTACATAATTTTGTCTCCTATGCCTTGGGGCGAAGTTGTTTATTGAGGACGGAGTGTTTCATTTCATGGGCTTGATGCTGTCATCGACCTCAGAATGCGGGTTTATGTTGGGGGCTAGGATCCCAGGCCTGAAACCCATCTCTCTCTCTCTCTCTCTCTCTCTCACTCACTTCTCTCTCTCACGAACAAACAAATAAATACGTAGATTTAATAAACAAACAAACACAAACCACATGCATCTATATATATATATGTATACATCTATACATACAAAATCTATTCTATGCACATACATGTGTGTGCATACATGTAAGGCTCACCTACAACCCGGGTTTCTCTCCCGCTCGTCCACAAGCCTCTAGGTGTTGGATTTGACCAGTAGGGTTTTCAGGTTTATGGTCTCCAAACCTAAACCCTAAACCCTAAATTTTCTTGCCCTAAACCCTAAACCCTAAATTTCCTTGCCCTAACCCTAAGCCCTAAACCCTAAACTTTCTTGCCCTAACCCTAAACCCTAAACCCTAAACCCTAAAGTTTCTGGCTGCCCAGGCGGTCTATTGGCGGCTGTACAACAACCTTTACATCGGATCTCAGGCGTGCCGCCCGCTTGGGGAGAAGGATGTAGGACTAAGGCGCTAGAAGGGAAGGTTTAGGGTTTAGGGTTTATAGTTTAGGGTTTAGGGTTTAGGGTTTAGTTTGTTCTGAGGTAGGTGTACTACGCTGCCATTCATCCTGAGTCATGCTACACCATATAGAGTCCATAAGTACTTTCAGGAGTTAGTGAATCATCGGTAAAATCGCTGTAGTCGCTTGGACCCAGCATCGTCAATGTCATCACTTGAGATCGCACTACGATGTTCGGGTATGGGCTCAAAGTCTTTATTTACCTCTAGGCCCTAGTGGCTGCCTAAGCCAGGACGCCCTCATCCCCTCCTACCCGAAGCTGGAAGATGATTCTGAGCACTGCTACCGCCGAACGGAGCTCGAGCTCCTCCTCTAAGCTCGCTCTCGGAGTTTAAGGTTTCTTAGCTTTAGCGTTTCGGCCTCCGCGCTTTCAGAGTTTAAGGTGTACTATTGTACCGACTAGGTTTACTATTGTACCGATAGGAGACGATTCATGTTATATACTTCTTTTGCTTTTTATATATGATATACGTATTACGTATTGCAATTTTACTTATCTAATGTTCATACATTGTGTATTCGGGCAGTGGCATTTTTTGTTCCATTGTTCCGGCAGAGAGCAGAGGAGGAGCTAGGTGCGCAGGGCAGGCGTTCGCTAGGGAGCGTCGTGCACTGCACTACGGCAGTACTTCAGTGACCACCCCGCGCATGCTGAAGCATGCCGGAATCAAGAGATATCATCTGCGCGGCTCTTTTAGAGTTTGCCAAACGCATGACTCTAAACAAAACCACACTTTTGCCGACTGCCGTCCCCTACAGTACTAAACTGCCCTAGATATATGTCGTGATACCAAGAAATTGCGAAAACAGCGTCCCTCAATCCCAACTCAGTCCTAATGACCCTCGTAACTCCGCCAAGAGACCGCGAATATCTCGACCAGGTATTAGTCATGTGGGCAATGCTAACTTGGGTCTTAAGCCCTGCAGATCCCAAGCCCGGCTTGCTCTAAACCCTGCACTTTGGGGGGGTTTCCCTACATTATGAGGGCCTCCTTGAGACGGAGGCACAATCGTCAGGCCTAGGATTCGCCACGTCGGGAAGCACGAGGTCCAGCATTCATCTTCGACGTCTACCGCACCCGACGCGTGGCTTGTGTAGACTAAACCCTAAACCCTATAGTACCCTTATAGAACCCTTAAAGGGACCCCCAAAAGGACCCCCCTTAAAAGGACCCTACTTTGCCCTGGACTCGGAGGCATAGCTTTACAACCTGAAGTCGGCTACTGCATTTCAGCTATGAGGGCCGTGACTCAACAGTCCGCACCAGCCGGTCTTTGTACAATGTACACTTCATATGACAGCATGGACGCTTGCGGGCACTTTCTGGCAAGTGCGACGGGCACCATCAATCTCAGATAAATACAGAATGATACAATGGCAACCATATTCAATCTTAGACTTTAAACTGTTGCGTGGTTCTTGTTGTTTTCGATCTTGATGTTGCTGTAGCTGTCGCTGTCGCTGTTGCTGTTGATGTTGCAGCTGCTTCTTCTCTTCTCATGTTTCTACCATTATGATTATTATTATTACTATTACTATTATTATTATTATTAGGTTTATTATTATTATTGTTACTACTATTGTCATTGTTGTTGTTGTGGTGGTGGTCGTGGTTGTGGTGGTGGTGGTGGTGGTTGTCGTTATCTTGATCGTCCTGTCCTGGTGGTTTTGGTGGTGGTTGTGGTGCTGGTGCTGATGCTGGTGCTGGTGCTGATGCTGGCGCTGGTGCTGATGCTGATGCTGATGCTGGTCGTCGTTTCTGCTTCTTCTGCCGCCGAGACTGCTGCCCCTTTTGCTGCTGCTGCTGCTGCTGCTGCTGCTGCTGCTGCTTGGCCCTCGCTCGTGTTTAGGCTGCAGTGCTTCTGCTTCTTCTTCTTCTTCTTTTTATTCTTGCTCTCGCGAATCGGAGCTTTCGATATTCTTTTTTAGATTGCTCTTTTCAGTTTTGCTTCAATTGTCGATCGATGTAGCACTGTGAGGGTTAGCATCACCGAGTTCTCCAATTGACTGGAATGATTGTCTCAGGGTCTAAAGCAAAGTATTGGAGCTACAGCATCAATCGTCATTGTTCCAACTTCGAAGCCCTCGATGTTCACTATAGTGTTTCGGTTTAGCATTGCATTCATCGCGTTTAGTGATTAATTTGGGCTTAGGGTTTAACTTCGAGGGTTGCAAGGTCTGAAGGATTACAATCTCACAACACGAATGCAGAGGGAATCTGCGTGCTGGAATGTGCGTATGCGGCAACTTGTTGTGTGCCAGCTCCGACTAGTGAGGCAAAGCGGATTATTCCGGCGATCAAAAGTGCGTCTCGCTGTTGAAGGATAGTACCCGTGGATCCCAGAACCTCCTGTTGACTTCGGACTCCAAAGATGCGGGGCCACCACCAACTTGACAGCGGATTGCAGAGCTATGGGTAATCGCTGGCGATGTTTGACATTGTGAACAGCGACGGAGCCAGCAATGAAACCTATATATATATATGTATATATACTGATATTGATATTGATGTTGATGTTGATATTGATATTGATTGTAGAGATAGTGCAGGTCATCGCCATCGCCGAAGCGAAAACACTGGTGATACTAGGTGGTGCAATCATTGCTTGCAGTGTTGGTAGTGGTAGCAGTCTCAGTGCCCCTTCTACGGCGAGGACGAAGGCCGCGACTACCTCTACAGCTGCTCCTTCTAGTATTGCTACTACTTCTACTTCTACTTGCTGTGCTGCTGCAGCTGCTGCAGCTGTTCTTGCTACTGCTCCTGCTCCTGCTACGGCTGTTTCCGCTAAGGGTGCTTCCCCTTCTGATGCTGCTCCTGCTGCTGCGGCGATGACTTCTACGATTACGGCTGTGATGACGGTGACGACTACAAATCATTGCAACTGATGCGTGATGGATGAACAGCGGCACACGTAGTTGCTGTTTTGATTTTTGACAAGCAAGCTCAAAGGTGCCCCGCCGTGCTATTCAGCGTGCCAAAAACTGCAACAAAGTGGAAACATACTTGGAAGCAGTTTGAAAGTAAAACCAGAAGAGACAAATGTAAAATAGTTTGTTTAGAATGGGAAACAAAAGCGAGACTTGGAAGTAATATGGTGGAGTAGAAGTTGGGCAGAAGTCAGAGAGTCCAGGAGTACAGGAATCCTTCCTCAGCCCAGCCACGCCCATCACTTGTACCCCGATTCGCAGCAGTGTTTTCAAGGGCTCGCAAAGTGATGCAAGCCACATGTGATGGCTTATAGCTGGCAGCCCTATCCCTGTATCAAGCCACCCAGTGCATCGCTACAATCCCAACCCAACTTCGGAGAATCCCAGCACCTAAAATGCTGCTTCAGCTTTCCACAGGAGTACTGGCCTAGACAGCACAGTCGTCACCAGTAACCCGAGATCCCTTGGTCGAGAAAGATGACTCAGAAGGGCTCTAGACTCTAGCCCAACCTGCACCTCAAACCCTCAGGTCCTAAAAGTTTAGGGTTTTAGGGGTTTGGGATTAGGGGCTCGGGTTTATAGGGTTTAGGGCATCAAGCCCTGCAGACTCTAGGATCCAGGGTTGATCCTCAGCCGACGATGTCGATGCCAACTCTTGCCATGGACTCGCTCCAGTCCACCAGGCCGTTTCCTCGGCACGCTGTTGCTTTGCATGGGTTTTCCGGCGCTGTTGACGGGGTTGTCGGGCTTCAGAGCCCTAAACCCTAAATCCTTGTCCCTAAACCCTAAAGGGTTTAGGGTTCTGGAAGTTCTGTAAGCGGTTCGAAGAGGGCACCCTGCTATGGGGGCGGAAGAGGAGGCGTCGCATTGGTTTAATTAGAGAGTTCGCCTTACCAAGACACTTCTTAGTGCTTCAACTTTCTTCAGCCATGCGCATTCCACAGCTCTCTTCTTGCTGGCTTTTGCAGTCCTGGGGCACAGACAGTGAGAGCTTGTTTTCCTGAAAGTATTCCTGTATACAGCCCTGGCCGAGAAGAACCTCCGAACCCAACAGACTCGACGCTGCAACTTTTCTAGCAGTAAGCCCTAGACCCCGGACCCCAACCCCTAAACACAGAACCTCGAACCCTAAACCTTGGCCGCAGCGCTTGGAGTGCTCATGCGATCGTTTGAAAAGCCTTCATAGAGCGGACTTTTGGGGTGTAGGCTTTGGGGGTACCCTAAACCCTGAACCCCTGAACCCCTAAACCCCCAAACCCCTAAACCCCTAAACCCTGAACCCCCCTAAACCCCCAAAGCGCTAAACCCCTAAACCCCCAAAGCCCTAAACCCCAAACCCTGTGGCTCTGTCCTGGCCACCCTTCTCTCAGAGAAGTTCTCTGGGCAGATTGAGATCTGGACCCGGGCTGCCCCTCCCTATGAACCCACTGCCCCAGCCCCACTGAATACGGACATGAGCCAGTTCACGGTATTGCGTTGTTGGAGACAAAGCCAGAAAGTCGCCAGCAAACTACTTCCTCGCCAACACATGGCCGGTGGATGCCGAGCCCGAGACGCTGAGCCTTTCCTCTAGTCTTCATGGTAGTTCCCCTTTTGGCTTACCTTATAGGATCCTGTTAAACCTAGATAGGCTCGGGAGAATGTCAGCTTCAAGACTGGGCATGCGCCGGAAATCCTGAAGCCAAGTAAAGTTGAGGGTTTAGCGTTTAGGATACAACTTATCCCCTGAACCTTGAACCGAGAGCCTCAAATCCTCAAATTTTCGTCAAAGCTCAACATCTCAGGGTTCAGGGTTTCGGGCTTTAGGGTTTCGTCGCTTCCTGCTACGTACGGCGCAATCTGAAGGGAGCCCGAACGCCTACAACCCAAAATGGGGTCCAAAGCACATTGATCCTGCTTTGTAATGAATGTAGGCTGATACTGACAACAAAACACAGCTGCATACACGCTTCGGGACTCACGCTTTGCAACATTGCATCCTAGGGCTTATAAAATGGTTGCCACCAGTGCTTTATGCCTAAACCTCCAAAGCCTTAACCTTACCGAAGAGGTTCCCCTGTACTGTAAGACTCCGGGAAGTACCTTGGCCTTCCGTGCAGCTGGTAACTCAACGCCCCTGAAGGAGTGCAAAGCTCATCCGGCACAACAAGGCGTAGCCACAAGTAAGCTTCTGCATAAAAATACCTGAACGCCAGAATCTTGTCCAAAGCCCTGAGTAACTTACTAAATCCTGGACCTCAAACCCCAAACCTAAACCTTTCGTGTTTGCCTAACCGAAGTTCGAAGGCGGAGCACTTCGGGATCCTCCCCGACGACCCCATAGCAAGGCCCAAGACGTGCCCCGTTCGTGGTTCGGGCGTCGGAAGTACCTGGAATTTGCTGCGGGCTCAGGGTGTAGGATTGAGTCAGCTTTCGGGTTTAAAATGTAGTCAGCGTTTCAGAGACTTGCGGGTACTTGCAAAAGAGGTCCTGCTGCTCAGGGCCTATAGTAGGGTCCTGTATCTCCCGATTCCTGAACCCTCGTGGTGATCGAACCTTAAACCCTAAACCCCAAACCCCTAAACCCTAAACCCCTAAACCCTAAACCCCTAAACCCCTAAACCCTAAACCCTAAATGGTCCCTGCCAGCACTCCGGGCGCACCTGGAGATCTCCAGGGTCCTCCAAAACCCTCGCCGAAAACTGACAGGCTCAAGACTCCACATGTCCTGAGCCCCAACCTTAAGCCGGTTTAGGGTTTATAGGGTTTATAGGGTTTAGGGCTTATAGGGCTTTAGGGTTTAGGGTTTATAGGGCTTTAGGGTTTAGGGTTTAGGGTTCTAGGTGCTATAGTAGGGTCTAGTCGGTATTATACAAGACTTGTTAGGCCTGGAGTACGAGAGACCCAAGAGGAGATGAAATTGGGGGCCCAAGTCTGCAGTCTAGGACGCTATGAGTGATGAGATAAATCCTGCATTACCTGGGTCCTTGTTGGCCACAAATTTACATTAAAGTGATAATAACAACCCGATAAGGATTAAAAATGATCATTTTAATATAGCCCTAACAGGGAACCAGTTACCTTAAGGACCCTAAACTTTGTGAACTATGGTATATTCATTCTTATGGAAAATGCAGGATTTCGATCATCAACTGTATGAGTGCTTGAGCTCCCGGCCCCACGCACTCCTAACCCAGGACCTTCGGCTCCACTGGGGTCTGTGTAAGGCTTCTACAAGGATTCCTTTGTGGGATGTTGGGGTTTAACTGAAGGTTCGATAGGGTTCTGCACACGGTTTAGGGTTTGGGGTTTAGGGTTTAGGGTTTAGGGTTTAGGGTTTAGGGTTTAGGGTGAGTTTGGGGGGCTTAGCTTAGAGTTTAGAAACCCGCCCATGGCGCACCGTGCCTGTAAAGCACGGTCAACCTTCACAGTCCTAACCTTGTCATTCCTCAACCCACAGGTCTTCAGGGCTTTTGCTGTCTACGGATTTTTACGGTGTCCCTCAACCCGAAAGCCTGAACCCTCCGACCTGAAGCCACTGATCTTGAACTGGGGTTCTTCTTAAGGTGGATGCACCGTTGGGAGCTTGCGTCCTTCTAGTGAGGTGCTAGCTTCGAGCCAAGAGACGTGACCTGCCTTGCGAAAATCCTTGAGACAGGGTTTCGGTACCTCGAAGATTCTGTCTACATGAACCCTATAACTATAAACCCCTAAATGGTAAACACTATAATAACTTGACTAAAACCCCATAATGAACTCTTAAAGACCCCATGGTGAGTCTACCGCTTGGAGCAGGCAGCGACCGAGAGAATGGTCAAAGGAGAAACCAAAGCGGCAGATGTGTTCGGAACCCGGACAGTGCTCCGAAATACTAACCCCCAACCCTAAGCCCCCCAAGCCCGAAAGCCACAAACTACACCCCTAAGGCCCTAAAGCCCCAAACCCCTGAAGCCCTAAGCCTCACAGCCGTAAAGCTCTTGAAGCCCTGTGCTGCTAAACCTGGAGCCCCAAACCCAAACTTGTCAGCCCCAGACACCATAAAGCCCCGACTGGCAGCCCTGTTGTTGAGCTCGAGTCTCGAGCTGTTGGGTTTCTGTTTCTTGAAAGAGGGCGGGGAGGGAGGGGGGGCGACGAACTGTGGGTTTGGTGTTTAGGGTTTAGGGTTTGGGGTAGATTAGAAGTCTCAGGGCTGGAGGCTGGGAGATGAGAATTCAACGTGGAGGCTTTGCAGTTTTGCTGGGGTGGAGCTCGTGCTGAACGTACGGTATCGTGTGCAGCAAGGAAGGTTGCGATATCACTGTAATACTCTAGGGGTGTAGGTCTTAAAAAGGGTTTAGGGTGACTGCGCCAGGGATTGAAGTTAACACTCCGGGATCCGGAGCTTGTAGCACCCGACTTAACTCTGCAGCTTCGACCCTAAATTACGACCTGATCGTGGATTTGGGAGTGCATTTGGGACAGGCCTTTGCAGACTGGAAGTTCGTGTCAGTGTTTGGATGGACGGGCTTCTGTGGATACTAGTAAGCTGTTCCTCTCTCTGAATGCTGCAAGCGCGTGGTTTCTTTCCGTTTGTCGGTGTTCGGGAGTTTTTGTCTGCTTAACCTGTTTCTCGTGCCTGTGACTGGGCTGAGGTTGATCGAGGGTGAAATGGAGTTGTGGAAGCACTCATACGTCTACCAGAACTATGCTTTTCCTAGCAAGCTCTAGTCATCTAGTCTGTCACAGCGAGTGGTGTTGCTGCATTCAGGGCTTCAGGCATACCAATCGTGGCCCGTTTTGCTTCATCGGAACTGCCATCTCTTGCTTGTGTCGCCGGAACTAGGCTCGATTCTCACTTAAACAAGACGAGGAGCTGTGTTTCGACGATGTGAGCCCCCATAGCCCGCGAAGCCATCTCCATACTGGCCAATACTATTTGTCGAGGTCTTGCTGAATCTGAATTCCGCGCGCAGCAGCGTGTGCCCTGTCAAGTGTATGTTCAGCCTGTCCTCTACAGACTCGACGGGAGCATTTGGACCAAAAAATACCTTGAATACTGTGTAAGACCCTCCAAGATACGAGTCGACAACCAGTGACACCGCTCAACTCCCGGAATCCTCTTCCCCCACGTCCGCGCTTCTCCCTGCAATTCGCATTACACATGGCAAAGCCCATAAGACCCCAACAGCTAGACCGCCTTGTGACCCACTTAGTTAGTGACTGGGTGCAACTGCACAACACCTTGCCGCAGCAAGGCCCGAAGTCAAGAGGAACTCGCGAGAAGAGCTCGTCGATGAGTTGAGTCAGCGTGTGCATCAAACGATCTTTGGCTAATTCGTTGCTTATCATTGTTGAACAGGACATTCCCTGAGACCCCTTTGATTCAGGATTGCTGCTTGTGAAGTTCTAAAACCCCGTATAGTTCAAGGTATTTGTCCCGGGCTTCTGGGACATACCCCCCCTCTGGGTCGAGATGTTGCGTGCGCCAGTCGTCCTTGCCGTCGTATCGTCGTTGTTTTCATTGTCGTAGCAGCAGCTGAGTAGTGTTTAGGCACAAACAAAGAGGCAGCGCAGTGCAAGTTAGAAGGTTCGCAATGGCAGCTTGAGAGATTCCGTCCTCGTTGGGAGCAAGCCTTTGTCGTACGTATGACTTTCTCGGCTTGAGCATCAACGGTCTGTGTGCGCAAGCATGACAAACCTAGCTGCACGGATTCTTATGAGGATTGTCAAGACTTCAGGGCCCAGGACTTAGGATTTGGTTGGATGGCATTTCTTGCGCAATGTCGGGATCATAGGGGCTGCAAAACGGTGTTCGAATAGGGATTGCAAGGATTCTGTGAGCCTAGATTCAGGATTCGAGCGTTTTGAAGCGGAAGCATCCGAATTTCGTGAGAAGATTTTTGAGCAGTAGCTCAGTTCCAGGAGGCTCAAGATCCGAACTTGTAAGGGTGCTGTAGCTAGCATGCGAGCATCGTCGTGGCGATGTTAAACGTGGTTGTCTGCAGTGGAAAAATGCATGTTGGAGCAACAGTAAGCTCTCGAACGGGTACATGTCGCGTGGGTGCCTTTACAGCTCGGGGACCTACTGTAGGACCCACTAGTGCTTTGTCCGATGAGCCATAAAGATAAGCTCGATAAACTGAGTGTGCGATGTTCCGCCTCCAAGCGCAACCCAGCCCAAGACCTCAGAAAGACAGACAGCAGCAGACCAACACAAGTCAAGGGTTTATCAACCTAAGTACGACCTCAAATGAAGCACCCGAGCATTTTAAGTTGCACGCCCAGGATACAGAAGGCGGGCGCAAATGCTCCGTTCCCAGTTGCACTTATTATTGGGGTTGAGCTTGTTTTGCACCAGCCGCAAGTTGTTTCTCCAGGGGGTTTGCAGAGTGTAACATAGGAGTCAGAATGATTACTAATAGTATCCCGGTAACCCCATGTATCCCCTTAGGCTCTCTACATACTTCTATATACTAGAACTTACGAATGACTCTGAATGGACTCCAAATGGACCCCCCCAACCCCAGTATTCTAACTAATCAGGCCTCTACGTGAAGGAGCTTTCAGTCATCGGGGGCTTGTGTCGGCTGCTGCGCCCTCTCGGTATACTGCACGCATGGGTATCTGCAATTCCCGAGCAAAGCACCTAATCATGAAAGAAGGCAGCTTCTGTAGTCGACATCCTGTTCTTCACCAAGGAGTACGAGCGCTCTAGGTAGAATCCGAAGAGGCCCGCCAGGGCTTCATCGGCCTAAAGTTCCCCATTTTAGTCACCCGACATGGTGTAATAGGGGCCTGATGAAGAAACCTTGAGGTCTTTATCAGGGCTCTTCATGTGGATCCAGATTTTATTGGGGGGGGGGGGGTACTGTTGATGATTTCAATCCTACTACCATACCTTAAGGACCCTAAACTATGGGAATTATGGTGTGTTCCTTACCATGGGTAATGCGGGATTCATATCAACCGTAGGACCAGGGTTTCCTAGTCAGCTTCCTACATAAGTACACTTGCCCCCCCCCTAGACACTATAAGCCCCAGCCCCGACCTTCAACAACAATGGCAAAGTAGATCGGTTAATGTAGGGGCCTTAATAATTAGAGTAGGGTTTTGGGGTATACTATACTATAACTATACTAAGGAACCCCCAAAGCTCTATTCTAATTATTAAGGCCCCTACACTAACCGAAAGCAAGATACCCAGACCCCAGAAGCATTGAGGCCGAAGCCAACAAGCCCTGCAGCCAGCAAAGCCTGTCGAGGGGTTTTCTGTTTTTGTCAGTTCTGTAAACCCTGTAAACCCTGTATCAGCCCTACCTTAAATCTACTATAACCTGTAGGCTGTTATTACAAACTCCATTAAAGAGGAGTTTGCAGGGACCCCGTTAAGCAAATCGGTTTTCGGTAGCTCAAGGTACAGCTTACAAAGCCCAAACCCTAAACCCTAAACCCTAAACAAGCCTCGCCGAAACCACGGAAGCCCGGCTCCCTCCGCGGCTTCTTCGGGCTCGAGCGTGGGAGGGTCTCGACCCTTTCCATTGACAGGCCGGGCTAGCGAACCTGGAGTTCTCTCTGGGAATTGAGAGTTCAGGGCTTTTTAGGGTTTAGGGTTCAGGGTTTTAGGGTTTAGGGTTTGTAGCTTAGTGTCGGTCAAGACATAGACATGATGGTTGCTTCAACACGGGGCTCCTTCTTAGGGGTGCTGCAACACGATCCTACCTGGTCCTGGTACTGTTCGAGTCCAGTGGGTGTCACTCCAGATAGAACCTACCGGGTCTGTACACCGTACCGAACCCACCCTCAACCCGCGGCTTTAGCCGAGACCAATCGAGGCCTTCAGGCGCTAGTCCGAAAGTTGTGGGTTTCGGGCTTCGGATTTTTGGGGTGGGCTTGTTCCATAGAGTCGGGCGTCAATGGTCAAAGGTGTTTCAGGCGTTGTCTTGCAGGATATAAATGGCCCTGGATGAGTAGAGCAACTTGCTTCCCATTCTGTGAGGAGATGCATTATGCCGACTTCCCCCCTAAACCCCAAACCCTAAGCCCCTCTGTAGGCCTGTTGAGGTTCATCCGTTGTCTAGACACTTCGCTCGATGTTGAAGTCCCTTGGAGGTTACGAAAGCCGAAACCCTAACTGTAACTAAACCCTAAACCTTAAACCCTAAACTCCATACCCTAAACCTTAAACTCTAAGCCCTAAGCCCTAAACCTTAAAAGCTCTAAGCCCTAAACCCCTACACCCAACCCCTACAAAGAAATTAGTCTAGTTCATGGTCCCTTGGTTATGGGTGTAGTCCCTAAAGCAGCAGGATCTTGGAGTTCCTTGAATCCGGCCTATAGTCTCTGTTGTAGTTCCTTTTTCCTGTTTAACCGAGTTTATGTTTAGGATCCCAAGAGCTAACCCCAACAAGGAGTTCCAAGAAGATGGACTTCGTCACGTGCAGCCGCCGCAAGCTCGACGTAGAAAGTACACTGGAGGCGATAGGTAAACCTGCAGACCCTAGGCCCGAGACCCGACACCGTCAACTCTATAAGCCCTACGCCCCCGCTAAACCCCTTACTGTAGTACGAACCCCATTCTAGAACCCTTAAGGGATCCCTTAACCCTAAACCCTAAACCCTATAAACCTTAAGCCCCATAACAAGCAGAAACCCTAAGCCCTCGGAGGTTACGGAATGAAGCTGGCGGCCATCTTGGCCGTGCCACTCTGGTTCAAAGCCAAGGGTTTGATAAGGGATCTATATGGGGTTTGGGGTTTGGGCTTTGGAATCTCAGAGTGGGAGGGTTCGTATAGCGGTTCAGGGCGCAAGTACGATCTTTTGAACGTCGAGTACATAGTAGTTCAAAGTATATATGGTTCCTGCAACAGGGATGTCGGTTATGGTTCGGACAAGTATCCGCCAGAAGAGGTGCCCTTTACCGCCCCTTTTAGGTTCCTTTAAGGGTTCCTTTAAAGGTTCGTTTATTGGTGCTTAGGATCCTAAACCCCAAACCCTAAACCCTGAACCCCTAAACCCTAAACCTGAATAAACCCTAAATCCTAAACCCTAAACCCTGCTCTGGGTTTAAAGGTTTAGAGGTTCCCTTACTGGTGCTTCGGATCCTGTGGGTTAGGGACCTCAAAGCTCTGAAGGCAGGTTTCGGCTGTCGTGCTGAGGATCCCACGGCTGATTTAGTAGGGAGGGTCCTTGGCCGAGGGCAGGAAACCCACGACCCTACAACCCCTCCATCGGTTTGGGTTTTAGGGAGTTAGGGTGTAGAGCTCATAGGGTTTATTAGGTTTTAGAGGGTTAGGGTTTAGAGTTTAGGGTTTATTAGGGTTTCTATCAGAAAAAACCTAGTAGAAGGATCGGTTTGGTTTTAGGGGGTTTGGGTTTAGAGTCTAGGGTTTTTAGGATTTTTCCAGAACAGCCTAGTAGAAGCATCGGTTTGGATTTAGGGGGTTAGGGTTTAGAGCTTAGGGTTTGGCTTTCCCCCTAGTAGAAGCATCGGTTTGGTTTTAGTGGGTTAGGGTTTTGAGTTTAGGGTTTATTAGGCTTTGTTCTTGAAAATCTTAGTAGAAGCATCAGTTTGGGTTTTAGGGGTCAGGGTTTAGAGTTTAGGGTTTATTAGGGTTCGGGCTTCAGGGTTTTGGGTTTAGGGGTCTGTTCCTTCTGGGCGGTTACTGGACAACCCGGGCTGACGTGGCCCCCCGGAGCGTCGGTTGACGGTTTTGGTTATCCTAACTCCACCTCAGAGATCCCTGCAAGTAAAGCAGGTGTACGCAGGGAAACCTTAAACCCCAAACCCTAAACCCTAACCCCTGCAGTCAAAGTTGATCCTTCGGGTGAGCTGGTGGCTTGTCACAGAAGTCCTGCGAATTCAGGTTCTGGGTCTGGGGAGGCCCTGTTGATGGACGGCATCCCCAATAACTGTGGTCTTTCATAGGTTGCTGAATCCTAAACCCCAATAACTATGGTCTTTCATAGGTTGCGAAATCCTAAACTCCAATAACTATGGTCTTTCATAGGTTGCTAAATCCTAAACCCCAATAAGTATGGTCTTTCCATAGTTTGGTATGCAAGCAGAAGCACGGAAAAAGTCCATAGCAGTACTAACAGCAGTAGTATTTCAAGCACAGCCTCGCTGGTTCGGATTGCAAGGAAGTACGACGACCTTTAAAACCCCAACTAGCAAGCCCGCCCCGAACCCTACTACATATATGCTGATTATAAGGGCCTTGAGAACTAGAATACTAGAATGGGTCGGCATATCATCTTCTATTTATTTTGCGACGAGACCATACCCTGAAAAAGAAACCCAGCGCCCTAAACCCTAAAAGCCCCATGGTCTGAAACCCTAAACCCGCAAACCCGAAACCGCCATTTCTTGAGGCTTTGTGCCCATGCCGGAGCAGAGGTGAGCTGCTGTTGTCTCAGGGCTTTCTGTCTTGCAGAGTAGAACTAAACCCAAGGCCCGGGATTCTTTGAGACCCGTAGCGCTTCAGTGTTGAAGCCGTACGCACAAGATCCCAAACGAGACCAAGCCCCAATGAACTCTCAACCGATGTGTAGCTGGAAGACCTTGTATTTTGTTTGCGCTTGCGAAGACGAGCACTATCATCGCCCTTATTGTCGCTGCAACTGCCCTCTTGATGATGTCATTGTTCTTTTTGTTCTTCGTCGTCCTCCTTCACCTCCTCTCCCTCCTCCTCTGATCGAAGCCTTCCACACAAGTGGGCAGACCCACAAACAGACAGAGCAGCAACAAACCATGAGAAACCTTGGATATGCAGACCACTCGGGAGTGCAGCAGGAGGGTACACTACCACAGACCCTAAGCCGACGATTCTCAATACAAAATCCTTCAATAAATGCGGGCAAGGTAGCCTAAGCCCCATAAGAGGATCTTGACTACAAAATCCCTTCATGAACCATCCCAAAGCCACGTAGCCTACGCAGGTCTTGGGCGCTGAGAAGCCAGACAGCAAGTTCGGTCTTGCTCCTTTGGCAGAAATTTGCGGGCCATTTGGGGGATATTTAGCTTTTAGGCTTCAGGTTACGGCGGTTATAGTTTAAGATTGGTTCAGTGCCCGCTTAGCAGAAGTTGTCGGGTCATCAATCACGTGCAGGGAAGGGGAGGGAGAGAGAGAGAGAAAGACAGAGAGAGAGAGCGAGAGCGAGAG
>CAJNJA010104473.1:4916-22414 GCA_905231915.1 Symbiodinium necroappetens
TACGTACGTACGTACGCACGCACGCACGCACGCACGCACGCACGTATGTATGTGTGCATTTATGTATGTATGTATGCATGCATGTATGCATGTATGCATGTATGCATGCATGCATGCATGTATGTATGCAAGTATGCAAGTATGCAAGTATGTAAGTATGTAAGTATGTAAGCATGTAAGTATGTAAGTATGTATGTGTACTCGCATATGCATATGCATCTATGTATATGTACATGTATGTTTATGTGTATGTGTATATGTGTGTGTATACGTATATGTATATCTAACATACTCATACATACATGTATGTATGAATCATGCAGTGTGCATGTAAATATGTGTATGTATGCATACATGCATGTATATACATACATGCATGCTTGAATATGTACATACATGCTTACTTACATACAAACACAAACACAGCTATAATATAGATAGATAGCTAGCTAGCTAGCTAGCTAGCTAGCTAGCTAGCTAGCTAGATAGATAGATAGATAGATAGGCAGACAGATAAATAGATATTCGTTTTTATTCACAACCAACTCATGTTGAGACTTCCCACAAGCGCTTCTGGGTCTCTAATCAGAACCTCTGGACGGCGCAAAGGTTGAGGACAGTACTTTCGCCTCTACAACAGGTTGATGAAATTTGAAGGCTTTAGGGATGCACTGCCGTGCGTCAGTCCATGCTCCGTTGTTGAGCTTAAGCTGGTCAGCTTGAGACGCCACACGCCGCTCCCGTTCGTGGAGCTTGAAAAAGTTCAGGGCGACTCACCACTTCAGTCAGATCTCATGCCGTTCCTGCACACGATACTGTATCAGACTGAGGGATGTCAGGAACCCAAAACCAGGCGTGTGCCCCGCACGGAAGGTTTGGGGGCTGAAGTTGGTGACGGGGCAGGGAGGCGGCCTTTAGCCTCTTGGAGTTCCCACGAACCTGGTACCTCTGCCGGTGAGGCCCTTGAGGCCCTTGGCCCAAAAGAGAGGATTTCCACCCCAAGACCAAGCCCGAGCAGAACTCCCACAGCTCTCGAGGCACCCGAGCCATTGGAAGATGCTTGCGGACAAGCGCGCGGCAAAGAAGATGCCTGGGCTCCGGAAGGACGGGGGCGGCTTTGTTGGGAGCAAGCGAGCCGCAACTCAGAGATCAACACCAGAATGAGAGACTCCGTACAACCCAAGTAGACCTCCCTGCAAAACTTCGGGCATACATCTCCGAAGCTTTCCGACCCTGAACCTGCAAAGGAGTGACTGCCTTGCTGCCGGAGAGCCCAGGAGGCTCTGGATCCAGGGATCCCAGAGGTTCAAGAAGGCAGCTGGCGCGGGGTCACTTGTTTCTCTTCTCAGCTCTTCGGGCCCACCAAAAGACCATGGGGGGAACACAGGCGGTTTAGGAGTCTAGTTTAGTGCTGGGTTCTGTTGTGGTGTTTGTGACGTGCCCTCGATGTCTTTTCTTACGAGCAGAAAACCCACCGAGCCAGGGAACTCCAAGGTTCTTCAACCGCAAGCTCTTCAGAAACTGGCATGCCCTCATTCCGTGGCCGATTTTGCAGGCCTATGATGGGGTCGTAGTCGAACAGCCATTTCAATGTCTGCCCCACGATGAGCCAAGCTGACAGCCTTGGAAAGTACTTGTGAGCCCGCTGGTCTGCTTTTCTACATAGATCTTAGATCGCCGGCGCATTTCCATTGCAGCGGTCGCCGCAGAACATGCAGTACGTACTGCAAGCCGGGAGTTCGGGAGGTTAATCCTGCCGCTGCTGCTGCTGCTGCAAAACGGCTCACAGACGAGCTTGCCTTCTTTGGCTTCTTGCATTTTGGCTTTCTTGTTTGCATGCAAGTGTCAGTGAAAGCTCCGATTGGACATGCTTTCAACATGCCTCTTCGAGGTCGTGTTTGACTGTGAAGGGGCGGCTGCCAGTGCCGACCGAGTTGCTTTCGTTCCAGACGTGCCCAACTTCCCAAGCTTTCCAAAGGGTGGCTTTGGCAGTTTGCTGCGCGTGTTTTGCTTTCAGGATCTGGCATTACGAGTCCCTCTGCATTTCTGCTTGTACGTGTCGGAGGGCAGAACGAAGGGCCCTCTGCCACGCTCCCTCCAGCGAGACCCGCCCCTCTCTTGCTCCAAAGGCACGCGATCAGGGTGAAGACGTCGACGACCAAGAGCCAACCAAAGGATTCCTTGATCCAGGCCCAGCCTTAGGGCGCGCGCGGGGGGCCCTCTCTCTTTCTTGGCTACTCTACTTTGCGGCCTTCTTTTCTTCTATAACTATTAAATATTAATTATAATTAGTTAAAAAAAGAGACCACGGGGCTTCTCTGATTTTGTTTTGTTTTTTGGGAGCCTTCCGATTCCTCGGCAGCTCGGAGCCGGGCCGTCTTCCTCCGGCTCTTCCAAGGGCCCTCTCGCCTCCTCCTTTTTGAGGGCTGAGGCTGAGGGCTTCCCTTCTTCACCAGACGAGACGAGGCCCCTCTTGGAGACGGAGACTCTTGGGCTCTTGGGGGGGGGGCTGGGGGGAGAAAGTTGCGAGGATTCCGAGCGGCGGGTCCATTGCGCCGAAACGAAACTGTGGATTTCATGATGCTGCTGAGGCGCCCTACATTTCGGTGTGGGCTTTGGGCTGAAAGAATCTGAGGAATTTCCGGGCGCAGACGCGATTCAACACGGCGACTACATGCTTCTGCCCGTCCGTCCTCTTGTACGACATGCAAAACCGTAGCTCAACTACTCAAGCAAAACCGTGAAACACTGTAACCAATACAAATATTTCATAAGCAGGAGGACTACGAGCCAAAGACTGAACAGTCCTGAATATGGGTATGATCACGAAAGAACGGCTCTTCAACTTTCGCGAAAAAAAACCGCGTGTATCACCAGTCAACCCCACCCTGATACCCGGGTGTAGTCCTCCGCTTCGGCCGCGGCGGCAATCTCATCGAGGATACCATCAAACTTCTCCTCACCCTGGCGGCCGACAGCACTCAACATCTTTGAAGACCCTTTGAAAGTCGCTCGCGAAACAGTCGTGCAGCCTGACTATGTTGGTGTAGATGCCAAACAGCGCAGAACCGCGCGGTCGACATCCTCTTGGTGTCCCACTTCAGGATCACTCCAGCTGAAATCAAATGGAAAAGCAGCGAAAGCGGCGAAAGCTGCAAACTTTGCCCCGTGAGCTCCGGTGGGTCCGACAGGGGTCCGACAGAATGTTTGAACCCCAGATCCGACTCGTCAAACGAAAATCTCATGTCACCGAGCAGTCTTAGCTCCCAAGGAGGATGGCGTCTTTCTTCATAGGCTTTAAGGTGTTATCTGACCCTCAGAACCACTGAAGCTTCTGTTATCTCCATGCGCCCCACGCTCCGGCCTGGATGCCGCCGCTCACAACGCTGCGCTCAGCATGGCGAAGGGTGCGAGGGCTCTGCGTCCTCGTAGGATTCGAAGCGTCGAGAACAGACCAGTCTGTTTGGGATCTGCGGTGGCCGGGCCTTACCTCAGATTTTAAGAATTGGGATCTGAGACCACTTCATCGCAAACCCGAATCCTTGAGTTTTAAGGGGCGGAGTAACTCAGCTTTTCAGGCTTCAATTTCTAAAGTGCCTCAAGCCCCATGCTAGACACCTCCGCTTTCTAGAGTTGTCCAGAAGTGGAGGCCAAACGTGCAAGGAACCAACGAACCAGCAACAGTGGAAACCGAGGCTGAGTCCATGGCATGGTCTATTTCTTGAAGAGCAAATCCGAGGTACAGTACTACTATGTGGCGAATTCGTTCCAGGGACTAGGTCAACTGCAACTTCAGAAAGGACACAGTGTAGAAGGGCAAAGGCCGACATCCATCTTCGGCACCGCCCAGACATCTTCACCCCTGCTCTCCCACCCCCGCCCCTGCCACCTAAACCCCTGCGAGCCCTTGGAATCTAGGTGCAGCCTGAGGTGCGAGGGGTTGGGGGGTCCGGGCGTGAAGGTCAAAGCAAGGCCGGTGAGCCAGACCTGACTGGCGGTGCTGGGCCCGGGGTAAACCGACTCAGCAGCCAGACCTCAAAAAGATCATCGCTGTCCGCGATTCTTGGGGGCAACTGCGGCATGCAAAACAAGCTTCCGGCTCGGAAGGAGCCCTCGGAAGTCTGCGAGGCTTTGGGGCTTTGAATTTGAAGGTCCCAGCAGCTGCAGCCGCCAGCCACAAGCCGCTTGAGCGCCGGCCGGTCCTTCGAAGATCCAAGCCAGGAACGTTGCGGCTGTCGGAGACCAGGAAACATGAACGGTTCTCGCTGCGATTCGTGCAGCTTTGCAGCGTGCAACCCCAGCCTTCCAGAGTATAAAAGCACTGAGTCACTGAGACTGTCTTGAGACTCCTGAGACTTCCCTCTGGCTTCGGGGTCCTGGCCATCCTGGCCATGCCGCCGGGCGCCGGAGGACGACTACGGCAATCTAAACCAGCTGTGGCGGCTGGACTTGAGGACTTGAGGATGCTCTGATGCTTCCTTCCTGGTTTTTTCTGGGCTGCTCATCCGGCATCCAGGGCCTGGACGCGTTGGTGATGCTGGTGCACAGCGGGCAGGTACTTAATCCCACGCGTTGCGGGCTCATGGGCATGGGCTTCGCATAGCTCCGCAATCATTCAATCCTGAAGCTGCGGCACACGAAGCCGGCGCAGACAACCGCTTGCATTCTTCAGCACGCAGCAATCCAGCCTTAATGGTTCAGGGGGATGTCGTTAGGGCTCCCTCCTTAGGCTCTGTAAAGCACAGCAGAATCCGCCTTGTCCTGGGAGAAAAGAGGGAGGATCGTGACGCCAGCATGGCCGCCGACCACGGGCACCTCACGGAGTGGATTAGGCGGCCGCCGTCGTCGTAGGAGCAGCAGTAGCAGCAGCAGCTCTAGATGTTGCTCTTGTTGAAATAGTTGCTGTGCGGGGCGCGGGAGGTGGAGGAAGCACGAGAAAAGGCAAGCGGTTAAGAAGTAGCAGTCATGCTTATCTTTGAACTAGCGATTGTTAGAACGCCTGAGTGGCCGAAGCAAAGCTACCTCTCGTTTTGAGCAGAGCTGAAACGGACCTTTACCTTGTCGCCCTTGGCATTGAGATTCTGCTCGGCGCCACTCGCAGTCGATTACTATCTGCAGTGGTCTGCTAGGTCTCCCTGCGCTGATGTAGTTGGGATTCTTCCCCGTGATCTCGCCAACGAACCTTGGAAGAGTCCGGGGCCGTGCCACGAGCGCCCCGCTGGGGAGCAACTGAAACCCTCACCACGCCGTACCAAACAAGAACACAAAGCCATGGACATTAGCCGGTAAAACCAAGGTCCGATCCGATGACCTTTTAAAGAGAGGTTTGCAACTTGTAGCATAGGGGATGTCCAGATAAAGCAGGGCCTCTGTGCCTGTTCTTTCCGCGAAGACAACACTCCGCAGGACACCACGAGCCGTGTGAGAAGCGGACTTGTTGGCCCTCACCACGTCCAGGGTCGTGATGCCCACGATCTTCAGCGGATCCAAGCCTGGCGCAGGCTTACAAGCTTCGATAGGTCATGTCCATGCAGTAAGGACAGCGGCGAATGCATCACGGCATGTCAGAGGAAATTCTGGACATGTCTGCGGATACCTTCTGCAAAGCGCAGCTCGGGCTTCTAACTTCTGCATGTTCTCACAGAGTCAAACGACCCTCACACCTCAGTCCTAAAAACTGAACTGGGCCCGGCCCAACCCCAAGATCCGGTCCACGCACACCCTGCTTAAGACACCACAAGACCTACCTTTCTTCTTGTACAGCTCAGCCATGGCAGGCCTCGGTGCTTGGAAACGACTCGCAATTTATCGTTCTGTTCCGATTGTGACTTCGACGCGCAGGCATTCAACTCCTGTTCCGTTGCTGATCCATCTACCCTAAAACCGATGACAACCCCAACTATGAACAGCCTACTATATGTGCAATTCGAGTCCGACTTGAACTTACCCGCTCATGAAGAGGCATGTAAGGGCCTCGATGTTAGAGATTATGTTGATGTGTCCCAGCACATCCGATGTTGGTGAAATATTCCATCATCTAAGCGCAGTAAAGACGAACGACATCACAAACGAGGTCAGGCGAAGCACTCCCTCAAACCTATGTAACTTCAAGATAACACCAACAGCAGAGGTGGAATTCTGTGTTTGGTTTGCAATTTAATTCACTGACGGTGACATTTCCAGCGATGCATACCAGCCGTGACTACCGACCGACTACCAACACATGCCGACGCGAACCCGCTCCAAAGTCCCCAATTTATGTCGCACCATGCCACATCATGGTACGCGGCGCAAACCTCTAATTTGAAGCCCTTCGAAGGAGGGGAGTTCGGGCTCTGTGTCCGATTTCTTGTGAGCGTTTTCTTCGTGGTCACGGTTTGACGGTTATCGGGTTAAGGATTTTCAAGTTCCCGGGATGGTTTTAGGGGCTTGGGGCTTTAGATTTTAGAAGATTTCCATGGTTCAAAGCATTTAAAGTTCTTCGTGAAGTTGGGGTTTCCAACGCTTTCCAAGTTTGGGGTTGGTGTTTCGGCCGTTCTGGTTAGGGCGTCAAGTGTTTGGTTTGTTTTGCGCGTGTGGCTTCAAGGTTTGCATGCTTTAATATTTTCAACGCCAATTCGCATCATTGACATCAAAATCCCAACACTTACCCAAGCACGCAATCCATCTGCGAATCGAACACCTGCCAACAACATTACAAAGCGTCAAAGGAGACACACTGCAAACTGAACGAACCGACGACAAACACCTCATACACATGACCGGCAAGCAACATCATCGAGGCACTCAGCAATCACATGAGCAATTCGGGAGGGCGCGTCAACCCTTTTTTGTGGCATTCCCTGACTGAGCAAGATACACGATCGAGTTCACCGGGTTGACCACCATTCCCAACATGGCATCCGGACCTCAACTTGGTCTGACCCGCTTCGCAGAGCCTTGAAACTGTCTGGAACCTGTAATTCTATCGAGCTCAGAAGGAGGACTTTGATGCATTTATGTGCCTTTGCAGGGTTTGTACGAGTTCAACAGTTCAGGCTTTCGTGACCCATGGGGTTGCAGGAAGAGCTCAAGCTGAAATCCAAAGCCCGACACTGGGATCGCTGGGAATCGGGAACTGTTGGAGCCAACGAGTCCTGTTGTAAGGAGCCAGCAATACTTTGCGCAAGCTTCCACGATACCTTTGGCAATGTCCGCGTTCACCTTTCATCCAGAGCGGACCACCATCCGTGAAGGGGAAAGCAGAGCTCACTACTGGATGAGGCAGGATTTCGAAATTAGGAAAGGACTAAATTCAAATTTATTCCCCTCCCGGGCGGGGCGTAGAACTCGCGTCCAGATGGCTTGAATTCGAATTAAAAACCTCTGAACCAAGCAGCGGCCACCAGTCGAGCCAAGGGAAGGTTTGTAATTCGAACTTGTGCCTTTCTCTCGCTATAAGCAATCGACGAAGATTTGTCTACATACATAAATACGTCAAGCTTCAGTGTTCTGAGGAAATCTTAAGATTTGTCGAATCCAAATAGTATAAGCCCTGCTAAGACGGAACCCTGGGAGAGCGGCTTGCTCCTTGTTTTCAATTTCTCAAGTCTCTTTCGAGCAGTTTGCTCGTTGTTCTCAAATTCTCTATTTCCGTGCGAGCGTTTTGCTCCATGTTTTCCAGTTCTCTAGTCTCTTTCGAAGTTTTCTAGTCTCCTTCGAACGGTTTGCCCCTTCTTGTGAAACACTCTAATTCCTTTCGAGCGGTTTGCTCCTTGTTCTCAGTTTGCCAAGTCTCTTTTTCGAAATTTTCTAGTCACTTTCGACCGGTTTGCTCCTTCCTCTGAAATTCGCGAGTTCTTTTCGAGCGGTTTGCTCCTTGTTTTCAATTGCTCTAGCCTCGTTCGCAATTCCTTTCGAGCAGACTGCTCCTTGTTGTCAAGTTCCCCAGTCTGTCTCGAAATTCTCTCATCTCTTTCGAGCGGTTTCTTGTTCTTCTCGAGCGCTTTGCTCCTTGCTTTCGAAATTCTCTAGTCTCTTTCGAGAGGTTTGCCCTTCTTCTGCGATTCTCGTTTGCCCCTTGTTTTGAGATTCTCTGGTCTCTTGAGAAGTTCACTTCTCTAGTCTCTGTCGAGCGGTTTGCTCCTTCCTCTGAAACTCTCTAGATTCGTTCGCGCGGTTGGCTCCTTGGTTTCCACCTCTCCAATCTTTCCTCGGAATTTTCTAGTCTCTTTCGAGCGGTTTGCTCCTTCTTGAAAAATTCTCTAGTTCATTTCGAGCGGTTTGCTCCTTGTTTTCAAATTCTCTAGTCGCTTTTGAAATTCCCTAGCCTGTTTCGAACAGCTTGCTCCGTCTCCTTCTTAAACTCTCCAGTTCCTTTCGAGCGGTGTGCTTCCTGTTTTCAGTTTCTCTAGCCTCCTTCGAAATTCTCTAGTCTCTTTCGAGCGGTTTGTTCCTTCTCCTGGCTTTCTCTAGTCTCTCTCGAAATTTTTCTGGTGTTTTTCAAGCGGTTTGCTCCTGCTTCTGAAATTCTTTAGTTCCTCTCGAGCGGTGTGCTCCTTGTTCTCCGCGTCTTTATATTGATTTTTTGGCACTTCTCTAGTCTCTTTCGAACAGTTTGCTCCTGCCTCTGAAATCTTCTAGTTCCTTTCGAGCGGTTTGATCCTTGTTTTCAATTTCTCTAGCCTCTTTCGAAATACTTTAGTCTCTTTCGAGACGTTTGCCCCGTTCTTCTGAAACTCTCTAGTTTCTTTCGAGCTTGCTGCGTGTTTTCAGAATCTCTAGCTTCGAGCAGTTTGCTCGTTGTTAAGAAATTCTTTAAGTCGCTTCGAGCGTTTTGCTTCTTGTTTTCACATGCTCTAGCCTGGTTCGACATTATCTAATCTCTTTTGATCGGTTTGCTCCTTGTTCTGCAACCCTCGACGCAGTTCCTTTCGAGCGGTTTGCTCCTTGTTTTCCAATTCAAATTCTCTAGCGTCTTTCGACATTTTCTAGTCTCTTTCGAGCGGTTTGCTCCTTGTTCTGAAATTCTTTATTTCTGTGTTTGCCTTTTGCTCCTGGTTTTCAAATTCTCTGGTCTGTATCGAAAAAGTTTAGTCTCTTTCGAGCGAATGTATGCCCTGTTCATCGAAATACTTTAGTCCCTTTCTAGCGGTTTGCTCGTAGTTTTCAAGTTCTCTAGTCTCTTTCGAGCGGTTTGCCCGTTCTTCTGAAACTCTTTAATTCCTTTCGAGCGGTTTGCTCCTTGTTCTCAATTTCTCAAGTCTCTTGACCGAAACTTTCTAGTACCTTTCCAGCGGCCTGCTCTTTGTTCTGAAATTCTCTAGTCTCTTTCGAGCGGTTTGCTCTTTTCGAATTTCTCTATTCTCTTTCGACCGGTTTGGTCCTTCTTATGAAATTCTCTAGTTCTTTTCGAAAGGTTTGCTCCTGGCTTTCAAATCCTCTAAACCCTTTCGAACGGTTTGAACCTTCTTCTGAAATTCTCTAGTTCCTTTTGAGAGGTGTGCTCCTTGTTCTCCGAGTTTTTATTTGATCTTTTTTTCAAAATTCTCTAGTCTCTTTGGAGCGGTTTGCTCCCTTTTTTCAATTTCCCTAGCCTCTCTCGAAATTCTCTAGTCTGTTTCGAGCAGTTTGCTCCTTGTTTTCAATTGCTCTAGCCTCGTTCGACATGATTTAGTCTCATTCGATCGGTTTGGTCCTTGTTCTGAAACCCTCCACGGAACTCCTTTCGAGCGGTTTGCTCCTTGTTTTCCAAGTCAAATTCTCTAGTCTCTCCCGAACTTCTCCATGTTTTTTCGAGCGGTTTTCTCTAGTTCTTTTCGAGCGGTTTGCTCCTTGTTCTCAAATTCTCTAGTCCCTTTCAAGCGGTTTGCTCCTTCTTCTGAGATTGGCTAGTTACTTTCGAGCGGTTTGCTCCTTGTTCTCTAGTGTCTTTCGAAATTCTGTCGTCTCTCTCGTGCGGTTTGCTCCTTGTTCTGAACTTCTCTAGTTACTCCAGTTCCTTTCCCGCTGTTTGCTCCTTGTTTTCAAACAATCTAGTCTCTTTCGAACTTCTCTAGCGGCTCTCGAGCGGTGTGCTCCTTCTTCTGAAATTTGCTAGTTCCTTTCGAGCGGTGTGCGCGTTGCTTTCAGCCTCTCTAGCCTCTTTCGAAATTTTCTAGTCTCTTTGGTGCGGTTTGCTCTTTCTTCTGAAATTCGCTAGTCTCTCTCGAAAATCTCTAGTCTCTTTCGAGCAGTTTGCTCCTTCTTCTGAAATTCTCTAGTTCCTCTCGAGAGGTTTGCTCCTTGTTCTCCGAGTCTTTGTTTAGTCTTTTTTTCGAAATTCTCTAGTCGCTTTCGAGCGGTTTGTCCCTTTTTTCTGAAATTCTCCATTTCTTTCGAGCAGGTTTGTCCTTCTGAAATTTCTAGTCTCTTTCGAGAGGTTTGCTCTTTGCGCTGAAATTCCGTAGTTCCTTTCGGGCGGCATGCTTCTTGTTTTCAAACTCTCTGGTCTCTTGCGAAACTATCTAGTCTCTTTCGAGCGGTTTGCTCCTTGCTCCGAAAATCTCTAGTTCCTTTCAAGCGGTTTGCTCCTTCTTATGAATTTCTCTCTAGTCTCTGTCGAGCGTTCTAGTCTCTTTCGAGCAGTTTGCTCCTACTTCTGAAATTTTCCAACTCCTTGCGAGCGGTTTGCTCCTTGTTTTCAGATTCTCTAGTCTCTTTCGAGCGGTGTGCTCCTTCTTTTTTTTGAAATTCTCTAATTCCTTGCGAACGGTTTGCCCCTTGTTTTCAATCCTAGTCTCTTTCGAAATTCTCCAGTCTCTTTCGAGAGGTTTGCTCCTTGTTTTCAACTTCTCTAATCTCTTTCGAGCGGTTTGCTCCCTGTTTTGAAACTCTCTAGTTCCTTTCGAGCGGTTTGCTCCTTGTTGTCACATTCTCTAGTCTTTTTGGATCGGTTTGCTCCTTGTTCTGAAATTCTCGAGTTCCTTTCAGGCGGTTTGCTCCTTGTTTTCCACTTCTCTAGGTTTTTTTTTGCGAAATTCTCTAGTCTCTTCCAATCGAATTTAAACCCTGCAAGGACCACAGCTTGCGCATTTTAATTCGAATTTAGACCTTGCGGCGAGGACAACCTGCAGATTTTAATTAGGATCCAAGCTGCAGCCGGCATTCCCGGATTAAATTCGAATAAAACCCTTGAATTGGAAAGTGGCTTTAAATCCGAATTTTAGACCCCCAACTCACGGGAGATTAAAATTCAAATCCAATCTCCCTCCATGCCGGGACAGGATTCACTATGGAATTAAATTCGCATTTATGCCTTCGCCATCCTAAATGCCCGCAAAGCGTTAAATTCGAATCTAAGCTCTCCAGCCGTGCACCTGAACCCCACACAGAAAAGGCATAAAATAGAATTTAAGTCCACATTGAATCTGAAATTCTACCATAATCCAACGGTCACAACGTATCCGAAGGGCTCAGAACTTGCATCATCTCTACAAAAGGAGTCCCTTGGACAAGAGCTGATGGGATTCCCTCTCCAGCCCTCTCGGACTGTCGGAGCCTTGAAGAGGTCGTCGCGGGTCATCCCGGGCTTCCTGGCTTCGGGCGGAAAAGACCCCAAGCACTTCTTCGCATGTGAGGAGAAAATCCGAAGAAGCCCCCGGGCCGGCCTGGGCATGCCAGCCGGGACGAGGACCAGGTGGCAGCCCTCGAGGCACCTCGGACAGCGCTGCAAAGTGCTGCAAAGCGCTGCGAGTTCAGCTGCCCGCTTCTTCCGAGCTATGGCCATGGCCGCAACTCGTCTGAAGATGATAACTGTGCATACACTATTGTTACAATTGCTAGGGGCTCCACTCTCTCGGGTTCAAGCACACTGCTATTCCCCGGCTTTACGGATGCCGTGCCTCTGGCACCCAGTCGAAGAGCATAATGATTCACATGCACACACGCGCAACCCCTTCACAGAACCACTCATCGACGCGTCGGAGCACTCCTTGAGGTTGTCGATCGGTTTCGAGCCGACCTGACTTCAGAGATCTGCAGAAAACGGTGCAGAAGCTGCAAAAAGGGTACAGTACCTGAAGAAGCTGTCAGATGACTGCTGTCCAGCCCAAAAGTGTCCAGGCCCGCAAGAGCAGTCTTATGGTAGCAACATGATGCACGACATCGCGATGGCGATGCTGGGTGGTGGGTGAATCGTGGCGGAGACAGTGGTGACAACAATTAAGATAACAAGTGACTCCTGAGTCATGACGAAAACCAAAGCAACAGCGGCCTGCCTCCATGACATAGCCCTTCACATCGCTCTTCCTGCGATGGGAACTCTCGAGAGAGGCACATTCGGAGCGTCGGAGCTCCCGACAGGGCTTCGACTTCGAAAGAAGCGGAGGCCCCAGGGCCCCAGGGCTCCGGCCAGGCCTCTCCAAGTGGCCCAGGTCCGCTGCGACGCCCGCAGGTGGCACCTGCGCACGGCTTCTTGGAATCGCTTCGGCGCATCGTAGGCTCCTCTTTTAACTTATCGATCTCTATTAGTGTGGATACTATATCTGCTTCGGATTCGTAGCCTGACGATGCCATCCATGGCCCTCAAAAAAAGAAGCTTTGACGCGGCTAGTCGAGCCCTGATGGGTTCACCTTTCTCGTCCCACACTACGTTTCAAGCTAAAGCGTCAAGCTGCCTAACTGCCATGGCCTTCACTCCTCTTTAGCCACGCACCCGACTCCTCACTGCCCCAAAGGTTCGTTTTGATAGCCAAATTCAGCGGCCGGTCACTCACTGTCTCTCTGTCTCTGTGTCATGAAGAAACGTACGCAGGACAATAAAGAAGACTATGATGCAAAGGGCTTTTGAGTGTCGAAAGGGGTTGGAGGGCTCTAGGGCGGCGTGAACCTTCGCGACCTTCACGGAAGACTGTAACCGTAGCCTCCCACAAGCCCCGAACAGAAGCCCGGCAAGTCGCACCATGGCAACGCTGACGTCGAAGACGCACAGCTCCTGCTTGGGCTTTCTGTGGGCAGTGGCTCCCGTATCAGAGGTTCAACACCGACGCACAAAAGCTAAGACGTGTTCGCTCCATGCTTGGTCCGGGGTGCCCTGCGGTTGCCTGCGGCTTTCGCTTTCCAGGCAGGTCTTCTTAGCTCCACCCGAAGCCTCACGTCACAACCGCCATCCCGATCCCACATCAGCTGGTCTCCTTGACATTGGGGTCGAGGGCCATAAGCATCCTGAACAGCCGATTGAAAAGGCTTCGAAGAGGGAGCGAGATGGGATGAGATGCAGCTTCAACTGCTTGGGAACTTAGGACGAAGTTCTAAGGTCATGAAGCTGCCAGATGTCGGCTGGGCTGGAACACCACGCAGGTGCACAGCAAACTGGTGTCACCCACTTGCAAAGGCACCCTGTGCAAAGATCAGCTTGCTTCTAAGTTGCTTCCTACTTTAGAAGGACCCGAGGTTGCTACGCCTGCTACGCCCTCCGGCCCTGACTCCGACAGCAAGTGACCCCCACCCCAGTCCCAGTGGATGAAAGGTTTAGGCCATGGTGCGAAAGCGGCTGTCCAATTCCACCGGAGCCGCCACAGACGCACACCTGCCCACGGCTTGGAGGCTTCTCCAGCCACCCCGTTAACATGACCGCCGGTCACCAGGACTTCACAGCTCCAAACGAAAGAAGTCGCCTTGAAGTTGCCAGCAGACTTTGCCTCCTGCGGCCAGGCGCTCTCGAGCAGCGACGTTCGGGTGCTTGGGTGTCACTGGGGTGTCCCAGACGCGTTGTCGATGCTTCCCGGGTGGCTCAGACGGTGATTTCGTTCAATGTCACACGGGCCTGGAGCTTGAGAGGCTCAGAAGCGGCGGAGTCCAAGCCACACACGCACACCGCAGCGGGGAAATCAAATCCTGATCCCAAAAGCCGTAAGCAGCTTAAACAACGGACCCGCACTTTTCTGAAAGAAGCCTTCTCCTACGTCCTCGACTCCACTCCCATCTCTACGCCAGGAATTTTTCCGAGGTACAGCCCGCTAGAACCGAAGCTTCCCGGCAGGACCCTCGGCGGTCCGGAGCATCCTTGGCCTTGGCCTTGGCCTTGGCCTTCACCTTCGCCTTGGCTTTGGCCTTCGGCGGGAAGCCCGGCTCAGGTTGGGTCGCAGACATGGGCAGTTCTCTGATGGGAAAACAGCCGAGCCATGGCCGGTCTCCCGCCTTTGGTGCCGGAGGCTCCGCCTTCTTCTCGGCCTTCACCTTGGCCTTGGCCTGCAGGCCCCCGTGAAACTCGATAACAGCTATCCGAGCCCTTTGCCCTTAGAACAAGAGCTCTCTACCTCACACAAAAGAGCCGGAGGAAACCCAAGAAGATCCCCTGGAGTCGGAACTCCCTCGACTCAGTGCGCCTTCGCTTTTGGCTTTGGTGCTGGGGCCGCTGGCGCCTTCGCCTTCTTCTTGCCTCGTGCAGTCAAGGCTTAGGCCTTAGGGTTTAGGGGCTCCTCAGGCTTGTAAGTAGGCTTAGGGTGTGTAGGGCAGAGGGTTGGTGAGGGGGAGAAGTGGGTGGAGCTGGGCGCACGGGGCCCCACAATCAGCCCGCACCCATTTCTTTACCGACAAACTGTCGATCCCCCGTGGAATCTTGAGCATCCTCGGATCCCAGATGCCTTTTTCCTGACAGTCCGAAGCCCATTTCAAGCAGCCGGCCCTTCTTGATTTCGCACTCCTCCCAGTAGGAGGCAATGACCTTTTTCTTGTACCTGCGAGCTGCTGAAATCTGCTGAACACTTGCCGGGAGCTGCAACCGCTGGCTTTTTGCGGCATGTGACCGACACGGAGCTCCTGTGCCAGTGCCAGTGCCTGTGCCCTCTCTGTGCCGCCACGGGCCTTGAGGCCTGCTCGGAGGCTGAGGCGCCAACTTCCCGGCGTAGTACTCCGAGAACTCCTCCCACGTGTACCTGAGGGCTCTGGGCTCTGCAAACCCAGGAAGTCTTCGCCAGTGAGAAAAAAGTGGGGCACTTCGCCCAGGCCTGGCGGCCCAGACCTAGGACGCCTGATCTTGGAGATCCGCAAACCCTCAGACGCTGACCTGATTCGGAGCCCTTCGAAAATCCCTAAACAAGCTGAACACCTGCACTTAACACAAACTTATGCACACCACTTCCAGGCCCCTCCCGACCCGGCCCGTGCTCCCTTTTGCCAGCTGCGCACGCGACTCCGTCCTCCGGGTCGATTCGGCGCTCGGTCATCGCCTCGAGTGACTCGAGTGCGTCGCAACGACTCCGGGGTTTGTCCCCCAAAGAAGCAGCCTCCACCTCACAAACCAAGACACCTCCGCGAAGCCTCTCGGAATCCCCTGCGCTGAGTGGGTCGCCAGCAGTTGCGCGAAAGGTTGCAGGGAAAGAGAGCTTGAACGCTGAAAAGCGAAGGAAGCGGCTGCGGAAGACCCATGGTACCAGGCTCGGGTATGAGGATTCTTGAGGATTCACAGGATTAGCAGCAGCAGCAGCGGTAGCCCAATGTAGCTTTTCTCTCTGCAGATCCCTCTTCTGACTCCTCTTGTGGCATTTAAGGCGGAGAGTGGAATGCTGCGGCCAGGACTTGAACAAATCCAAAACCCTGCCCTCGCATACCCCTCTCAATGCCTTAGAACCCTCAAAGTTACAGTCATGGAAACGGTGCTATCCCTATGCTGGAACAAGAACGAAAGTCGGGCGCTTATCTTTCGGGGTTTGAGGTTTGGGAATTTTTCAGGAGTTTAATAAGGGTGTCTTAAAACATCCTAAAACTAGTCAACTACTCTTTCTGTCTTGACAGGCCAGCAAGTCCAGCTCCTACCGCTGTACACCAAGCGATATGCTATACAGAACGGTACAGCCTGCACGGCCTCTGCTTTGGCTGGCTCCCTAGACTGCGGCAAACCTGTTTGCAGGTTCGCCTCTGAAGGCACGTGCTGGGACCCTACATGAAACTGTGCCTGAAGCCCGATGTCCTGCTAGGAAAGGGAGCACAGTCAAAGCCACTGCCGCAGACGGGCTGGTTGTGACCGAGCCGTGGCAGAGATTTCCGAGCCACAATGGGTGAGTTCTGAGGTTCGAGGCTTGATTCCAGGAGTCTGGAGTACGGGGCCTAGGGACCTGCGAGGTCGCCGGACAAAGCTGCCTTTAATCCTTCCTTCTGCCCCTCTACTTGCTTCTGACAAAGGATTCTGGCTGCGTCCTACATACCTGACCGTTCGTTTCCATGTCCTTTTTCTTGTAGCTGCGTAGCTCAAAGCTCTCCAATTTCCTCCCGCGTTTCTACCACATTTTGGCCCCAATCGCTCTGCCACGGAGTGTCGAAGTCCAGGTTGGTCGTGGGCGACACCATTGCTTTTATAGGGAATGCTCGGAGTATAGAGGATAACAGAGATTGGACATCTATGGAACTTTGGATGCATACGGGATGAGAAGAGCGTCTGCATTCCGGGCTCTAAACTGGGATGACGGCTTTGAACATCTCTCCAAGCACGGAATTGAGCTGCAAGCTATGTTGGCATTCGGACATCTCCAACCAACCCGGACAGTGGTCTGAAAATCATGTGCCGAGCACGCCGAAGGCGCCAAAATGGACACCTGTGCCGGGAGCTAGACTCAGGAGACGTTCCCACAGCTTCAAACAATGCCAAGCAGCTGCCTCCAACTGAGAAGTACGACTGACCCAGGACATGATATCACAGCGCTCCCGTTAGCGCCCCAACCTTGCGGGCTCCTCTTAGACTCTCGACGCTAACGGGTTGCAGACGCAGGTATGCACAAGCACTGTCGTAGTGAGGACCCTAAGCCTCAGCCTCAACGCATGTCCCTCTCAGTCAGAGTCAGCCTCGCAGCGCTGCACCCTGCCAGCCGAGGGCCCACGGCGGCCGGCCACCCGAACCATGCGCCCGGGGAGCCATGTGCTGTTGGCGGAGGCGAAGTGAGAGCAATGGGCACTCTTTGCGGATCTATGTTTATGGGCCTCAAGACCTTCCTTACGAGTAATTCGGAGTGCTTAATTAACAAAATAGACTAAACCCGCGGACCGCTCACAGCCGCCTCTTCACCACCAAGGCTCACCCGAAAGCTCACTGAGCCGTCCCTCTGCATAGAGCGGCCGAGACCGTGGACGAAATGCTGGCACTGTGCCACAGGGGAAGGACATCCTCCAAACGTGCTCTGTGAATGCTCGTGCTGCCCAGGCTGAGACTCTCTGACTCAAAGAACACGAAAGTGGCGGAGCCTAGTCTGTGTAGGTACTCTGGAGGCCCCTCCCTCTGCGCGGGTGCCCTGGAAGCGCCATCGCCCTGCTCAGGGCTCAGCTCCGCTTCCAGTTCATGAGCTTCTCGACCAAGCTGCTGTTTCCTGGCGAGGACAGGACAAGCTGAACCGCCTAGCGGCCTAGCGGGGAGCGGGGGGGGGGGCGAGGAGCACGGAGCAGGCTCTTCTGAAAGCCTTTTGGATCTTCTCCCCGGCCTTCTGCATTCACGGACTTCAGGATCTGCTTCAATGCCTCCATCTGCTTGTCCTGGCGCTCCTGGCAACGTG
>CAJNJA010104473.1:22500-39099 GCA_905231915.1 Symbiodinium necroappetens
CCCCCCCCCCCGATCAACTGTGCTGAAAACCAGGAACCGGGTGTTCTAAAAAGTCAAGAAACCTCCAAGGGTAAGGGTAACAGCCAGATACCCTGTGTTGCTGACCGGTGGAGAAATTTAACTGCCCTGGCTGGCTCTCGACAAGATGGGAGCCTGTACGGTAGCATCTTCTTCTGCCCTTCACTGGCACTTTCCGGGGTTACAGATTCCATGGCACAGCAGCCGGCCTGTGCTGCGCCCTTGCTCAAANNAAAATGCCGATGGCCTCAGCAGGGCATCGCGGGGCCTACAGGGGAAAGCGGGGGTTGCTTTCAGAGAAGCGAAACTGAGAGATCTTGAGGGCTTTTTTTCCCCATGCCAAGGCCGGAACCTTCCTGCCCAGCAAACTTCCGATCTTCTTCACCTGGCAATTAAGCGCCCTTCCGACTGCGGCATGCGGAAATGCTGCGACCTCGACATCTCCTCAAATTTCAGGCTTCTTAGTTTAGGCCCCTCTCTCTCTCGCATGCTTTTTGTCCTCAAGGTACCCGCACCTCAGTCATATCCTTCTTGGGAATGTCGCTGTAGGACCTGAGCTGTGAGGCCCAGAACTCCCGACGTGCCCGCTAGCCCGGGTGCTACGGGCAAAGGGCGTACTTTGCAAGCTATGGAGAGAGTTGAAGAACGGTTCTTCCGAATCTCTAGAACCCCCAGCTTGAGGGCAGATGCAGGGAACCGAAGGGAAAAGATGTCCCATCCCGGGAATGCTCAGATTGCCGCGCTTTTTCCGCCTCCGGTGTCACGCAGGCCGGCAAGCACTTCCTGAGGTGTGGGGACTTTTAAGGCATTCGGAGTTTCGGCCTTTGACTTTCAGCCCACGGTTTTTGGATCGATGCCCCGGTAGAATTACTAGCCGAGACGGTGGGGTGAATGAATTCCCGTAAAACCTCAGTATAAAACACTCCAAACCCCGGAAACGCAGACCAGCTTCGAGATACCGACGCAAGAGCAGTTGAACTCTCCCACGATCCACTTCTCGTCCTGCACCGGGTTTGCTTCGCACTTGCGAAAAAAACTGGCGCTCCTGGCAGCACCGAACCGACGAGTTCATGTTGAACGGGTCCTTCTAGCCCGGTCCGAAGCAGCGGGGACAAAACAAAATTGGGAGAACTAAAGGCATTCGCACAAAAAGGGACGGCATGGTATGAGCAAAGGCCAGGAGATTGCCTTCGGGTCGGTGCCCGGGGGGGAGGAGTTGATGAAGTCCGATGTCCACCACAGTGGGATTGGCTCCTCAGTGCAAGGTTCAGCTCTCTCGGCTTGCTTCCCAATTCCAAAGCCTCAAGCGCCCAAGAGTGCTTTGAGCCTGAAAGAGGTTGTGCCTTAAGAGCTTTACGAGACAGCCTCCCAAGCCAATAAGACACGGTGCGTGGCCGTTGTTGTCTTGAGGCCGCAGCCAGCTATGGTTTCCAACACCGGAAAGGCAAAGCTGCTAGTCTGTCATGCTGCCCTGCAACGATCAATCCGAGACCGGCCACTCAGTAGGCCTAGCGCAGATCAAGACCCTGTCTCTCATGACAGGCGACCCACTAAAACATGCGATCCGTCAAAAAACCACAGTTGCTACCACCCCCCTCCCGCCCCCTTAACCACGTTGGCGACAGGAGTCGGACTCCAATCCCAGGCATGGCATGACCTTCGACCTGGGCTCCGAGGACGTGACTCCCTACGGCATAAAAACCTACAGGGACTCTGAGAGGCTTTCTGAGGTGACTTCAGCCTTTCTGCTGGCAAATTTCCCGGCACTTCGAGGACAGGTTTAGGACTGGCAGGCTCAGCGTCTACCATTGCCCCCAAACTGGAAAGCTCGGCAAAGCTGCATTATCCTGATGATCGCGTGATGCAGTATTCTACAGCATAAGGTGTCATATCGTATGCCTCAGGTGACAGAGTATCTGGGACTGCTTGGCGAGGGAACACCACAATCAACGGCTTTGCATGCCGTGATTCCTAGCTGCTCCGTTTCATGGCACTCCCGTTCAAGGCACAAAGGACGAGAGCCGACCGCCAATTCCCGAAGCACGGCGCTTCAACCCTCACAGCTCCGAAGGGGAACCCAGGCAACCCAGATCCGGTCCCTTGCCGGGGCACAGGTCGTCGGTTAGGAAACTCTTGGTCAAGCCGGCGAATTTCTTCTCCTCCCGGCTTTGCGGATTCGACGAGCCGATGGAGATGGAGAGAAAGAGAGAGAGAGACACGCACTGAGAGCCCCCGCCTTTGGACCGTAGAAGGTGTACACGGAACCGGTGCCGCCGACAGCGCTGATTCCACCTGCCAAAGCAACACACCAGCTTTCCACACGATGCTGGGCATCAAACATCCCTACAAGCATCGCAAAGTATCATGACATCTCGGGACTCTTTCGCTACATTTCGCTCCATGCTCTCCGGCCTTCCTTCGGCTTCTTGTGGATGATGCCAACCAAGGTATCCGCCACCTGAGTTCTCAGGAAGGGGGGGCCTCAGGGGGCCGAAAGGCCGCCACGGCACTTAGCCTCTGTAATTACATAGCATAGTTACTCCATGTGCTGAGGTGTACTGTAGTAGCTGACCTTGTGTCATGAACTTCCTGCCGGGCAGCCATGTTGTAGCGGAGTTCGCCCTCCACAATGCGAGGGCAAAAGCCTGGAGCGAGCACCCAGATCCGGTTCACTGACTGCCCCCGAAGTCTTCGAAGAAAACAGCCATCCCCAGTCTTTAGCCCAAGAACCAGGACTAGCACCTCACTGTGTCTAAACGAGTCTAAAGCCACGGGAACTGCCGAGGGGCGTTGATCGACGAGCTGGCCTCCGGCCTCTTTCCCTCCCTCGAGGTACCTTGAGAGAAGAAGATTTTTCTGAAAAATCGGCTACGCCTCGCTCGTGTCAACCCACACAGGCTTCTTCGAAGAGCGCTCTCTCTCTCTCTCTCCTAAATGGGTCCTTGCAAGGTGCTTGCCGACGCCTTTGGAGGTCCACTCGCCCGACTTGCCCGTGCGGCCGTTCACCTCGGAGTGGATGCCAGCTTTGGGGGTCCACTCACCTCGGCAACCCAACCTCGGGGGGGAGGACCTAACCCACTGTTGGACAAAGCCGATTCAAGCGACGTGCGGGCGGTCAGTTGCCCTGGCCTGGGAAGGTTCTCGGGGTTTGAGCTGGTCACCTTTTGCACTTTGCACGTCACTGCGCTTCAGGGTGGTGCCTCTGACAAGGCCCAGGGGCACAGAATTCAATGAACTCTGCGACAGTGTGCTCCTCTGAGTGGTTGTCGTTCGCCTGCCAGGATCCGACAGTAAGCTCCCTTAAACCCTCCACCCAAAGACCTGCAGCCTCATAGGTTGACCCCACTTGCTCTCTTGGCAGAAATTTCTGTGGCCTCCATCAGGTCTAAGACCTCATCGTCACCGCACGAGCGCTCGCCGTAGGTTTTGCCTCAGTGGCCGGGAGTGGCTCAAGGTGCAATTGAATTGGACACCCTTCACTTGCGGATGTCCTTGGAAGCTTACGGCTGAAGGTTACAGCGAACCGTTCGGTGACCTTCGTCTGGGCTGGGGCCAGCGTAGTGACATAGTGGCCCTGGGGGCGTTTCCGAGAGTATCTGCGAGGGCACTGCAGGCGCGACTCGCACACACAGGAAACGCCTTGCTGCCGGGTGGCAGTAGTCGCCTGACTTGAGCTTGATGATCCAAATGCCTTCTCCGGAGGACCCGCGGTTCCTGGCCGCTCGGTGCACAGAAGGCACGGGGCACCGGCTCCGGCTTAGAGATTCGGAGACTTTCTGCAGCCAGGCATCTGCTTGATGACACGTGGCTGGAATGCCATGGTCTTCTTGAAACCTCGGGCTTTTGCAAACGACGATCGAACCTCTCAACAACCGTGTCTGCGACTACCGCCACTGCCACCGACCGAAGGACCACAACAAGAAGCACTCCAAGGCTACATCTCACACAGCCCTTCTCAGGCCCTTCTCAGGTTGCGAAATTCTCCCGCCTGCAGCAAAGACCGAGGGGTCGTAGTAGGCCAGGGTATCCTCTGCATCACGCTCGGAAGATCGAGCTCTACGTGCAGTCATGACAGCCGAGTGGACGCAGGCAACGCACTGGACCTGAAGCCCTGCATAAATCGCTGCGTCCTCGAGCCCAATGTTCAAGGTCGCGATCTTGCAGAGTGCGTCCTGCGAGCGGGCAGAAGCCACACTTGACAAGCAACGGAAATCGTCTCTGAGCTGTGCCTTGGCCCCCATGAACTCCATGACATCAGGGGCCGGCCACACCTGCACGAAGCGAGCGATTCGCCACTCGCGCAGAGCAGGGGGCTGCTTGAAAGACATCCTTCTCTCTTTCCACTTCAGGTGGCCACTGGCTCTCTGGGACGGTGTTTTATGGTAGATTTTGTCGTTTCGAATCTCACTCCAAAATCTCATGTCGCATCGTTACAAAACAACCGCGACATCACGCGACAGGTCGCAAGCCGTGGCATATCTTGTCGCATCTTCTGTTCAGCTGTGCTCGGCGGAAAGAGTGAAGAAGTCTGTTGTTCCTCAACCTTAACTGGCCTTAACCTTGCAAACTTGGCCCCGAAGCAGCACCTGGATTCCCTTCTTGCGGATCTCACGCATGCTGTTGTCGAACTTGCCCTGGTCGCCGCCATCTGCCTTGATCTGTCCTGGTGCCGCGTGGGGAGTCGTCGGGAAAAGGAGACCAGAAACAGCGAGCACAGGGACCCGAGGAGGGAAGGAGGCCACGGCCGGAGGCCGTGGAGTCTCTGAGGGTCCTGGGTTGCATCGCACGACGATGGCGTCGAAGTTCTTCACCACATCGAAGAACTTGTCATGCTCCTGAGCATCAAGGCCGCATGGAGGGGTTCTGCGCCGCGCTGCTGCTTTGGGAGCACAGCCCTTGTCTCCATCTCGCGGCCCAATGCTCAATGCGGTGGCAGTTCCAAGAGGACCGGGGGACACTCAGGGCTTCCTGCAACGCCGAGAAAAAGCCCTAGTGCGCCTGAACTCAACATCTTCCTCTAGAAACACCTTTAAGTATGAAAAAGTATGAAAAAAAGCACCGGAACAAATCCACCCCCGCCGGGAGCTCGGGCCAGAGGGCCTGATGCACATAGTTGATCAGCTGGCAGCTCATACCGGCCTCTCCGATACGATGCCGTTGCTGGGATAGAGGAAGGTAGGAGCAGCACGAACAGATACGAACAGCAACAACAATAAACCCTTCGGGACAGCTTCCGAAAGCCCCGCTCAAGAATTCCAGAGGAGCTTCAAGAGCGCTGAGCTGAAGTTGGAAACCCCGCCTGGATGATTCCGTTGGCAAAAGCCATGCTGTCGTAACGGTGGCCGTTGAAGCTCTTGTCGGTTCCACCGCCCCTCAGACATGCCGCGGTTCACATTGCGCTTGGAGCGCCAGAGCATTTCCATAACGCAGCGTCTACGTTTCGACCTGCAACATGACTACACGGAGTCATACCCAAGTCGGTGACGGGTCGTGCAACGTCGAACCTCGGAGCCTAAAGCCTGCAGTTTTCTCAACTGCTAAACTGTAAATGTCGTTAAAGCTCAGACTCTCACCATGTTCGCCTAGGAGATGCATGTAGTCATAGACGTTGCTACATACTGCCATCATAGACTTGCACGGCCTACAGCATGGCAGTTCAGGTGTATTGCACATGAATATATAATGTAAAGCACGAGAACGGCACAGAACACTGCGGGATGAAATTTGTAATTACTTGCTTACAAAACAACATACTAAATTATATATCATTATCATCATGAGCACACACACACACACAGAGACACAATGGCGGCTCCCCGGCTCTGCCGAGCTGCGGCTGGCTGCGCACGTAGATGCCGGTCAAGGCCGTCTTGAACCTTGGCAACGCCCGTATTCTTCGTCAACATGCAACTTCCCCGAAGATGAAAACCGAACCTCCCCCCCCATCAGAAAAGAACGCACTGCCCGCCTGGGCTTCCTCGGCTGGGGGAGCAGCCCCTGGTCGTCCTGCCACTGCCCCGCCCCCAAAACTCCGGGTTCGGGCTGGGACTCATAAAGGCTGGAACTCCTCTCAACTCCTACCCGAGTGCAGACGTTGGTACAGTCTGAGCAGTATACCAACCCCGTTGCACGTCAGTCCTTCACAACTCTGGTGAGGGAGGAGACATCCACGGGACCATCCGAGAAGAACTGCCCGGCCTCTGCTGGCTTGCTCCTGGAGCCGGGCGCGGCTCTTGTGGTTTATCTCCCTGCATGCGATGCGCCCCTTTTCTTGCACGGTTCTGTTCCACGCGTCCGGCGGCTTCCGCAGGCGCCGTCTTCTTGGAAGCAACATTCCACAACTCCCAAACTGGGCATCTTCCGTGCTTACGTCTACGTCAATCGGATTGACAAGGCCCTGGTCCTCTTCTTGGCCTCGGTGACCAGGACGTCCGTGGCTTTCTTGCCAAGGAGATCGCTGATGCGCTTCACCTTTCACGAGAAAGTTTCGGCTGTGAAAGGCGAAGATCCGAGTTCGACCGAAATCACCTAAAAAAAACACCTTATAGGCTCCCAAGTTTGGACATTTTCCTTCGCCTCCGAGAGGTCCTTCTTGGGGATGTCGGTGTAGCAGGCATTCGGAGTGTCATCCTTGCCTGCAGACAGTCTTCGGAACAATGAATCCCTTTTCTCAGAGCAGCTGAGACTTCAGAGGGATCTTTGAGGGTTTCGGGAAGTGAGTTTCTGGCCCTTCTCGATCTGCTTGAGGCTCGCGCACTCGAGATTGTCGAACTAGCTTGCAGCCAACGGGGCCGCAGCCGCCCAAGACGATACATGTTGTCTATTACTAAAGTGACGCTCCTCGAGATGGCTTTGGTTTATGAGTTAGTTATGACATTTCCCCAGCTTTACCTCGAGCTCTCGGAGTCGTGGTGCGACTCCCGAAAGCTCCCGACACGGGGAACCTACACACCCTGCCAAAAGGCCTGGGACATTATCAACCAAGAGGCAGTAGGCCGGCAGACACTTCGAGATACCAACGCAAGAGCAGTTGAACTCACCAACAATCCACTTCTCGTCCTGGCGTTTGGAAGTCAGAAACTTCACAAAGCGGTGCTTCGGGATGCTGCAGAAGGGAGGCCCTCGGATGCAAGCATACGAAAACCAAAACTTGTTGGACTTCCTGGCGCGAGGTTCCACAGTTCGAAGAGCGCACTAACCCCTCGAGGAGGCGGCTATTTGTAGGTGTGAGACAGTACATAGGCTGTCTTGCCTATCCAGAAGAAAATTCTAGCCCATGCAGGTACCCTCTAATGATCTCTCAGACCACTTACGAAAGAACTGGCATTTGGGTCCTTGGCTTCCGTGCCCTCCGGGGAGGAGTTGATGAAGTCAGACGTCCACCACAGTGGGATCGGCTCCTGAGAAGCTCTCTGAGCAAAAGCGAGCCCTGTCGAGCAGATCTCAGGCGCAGGAGCTCAGCCATATCAATCACCCGGAAGGGCTTGAAGGATGCGGGATGCAACAGCGGCATCTGAACGCAACCTTCAGCCAACGATCCAGACCGTAAAAGTGTCAACAGAAGAAAGCGGAGGGGTCGTCGAGCAGTCACCTTTTAGGGGTCGAGTCCCTGTCTTAGGAGCGGAATAAGGATTTCAGTTGATCCCCTACTGTCCCGGGCCTATTTCAAAGTCCCTTTTGATGTTCTGCTATCCTGTCGTTTCGCATGACGGGTCCTCTCCCAGGCCGAGTGCTGGCATGATCTTCCTTGGGCGGCCGGGAAGCAGGGCCCTGAAGAGACAACGACACCGACCCCAGAAATCCCGAAAACCAGCACAAAGCGTGAAACACCCCAGAAGACTCGGCCCTCAACACCTTCGGTCGGCTTTGGAGGGGTTAAGCTAAGGATTCTAGTGAGCAGGGTCGACAAACCGGGCGCGGAGCACAAAACTTATGTGCAGCATCACAATGAAAGCTGACGAAACTGCTCGGCCCATCCATGCCTCCAGACTCCAGAATAAAGCCCTCACACCTGGCGCGCACACAGTGCTGCAGAGTTTCGGCAGGTCTTCCTTGAGGAAGTTGTTCGTCAGGTTCCTCAGCAGAGCTTGGCAGAGCCCGATCCATCAAGCTGTAAACCCTCGCAGGTGCGACATTGCCTGCGCTTCGAGCCATTGCCTTCAGATACACAAGCCTATGACATAGCCTCACCTTCAAGCCCCAAACCCACGAGACGGGCACAAAGCAGGAGACCCAGCAGCGGACTTGCAAAACGACAGGAGGCGTTCGGAGCCTCTCATGGCATGGCTTCAACTTCGCCTGCGTGGATCCCCACTTGTGCCTGTGCCCTACGGTCTACGCCGAGTCTAGGCGCTTTCAGGCTTAGGTTGGATGCTTGCAGGGACTTCCCGGAAGGCTGGCACATCCGGATCCGCGGAAGCATCCAAAACCCCAAAGCAAAAGGCCCCGCCAAAACCCTGAGATTAGTTCAAGCAGTAGCCCGGCTCTGCAGAGGCGCTTGAAACGCTTCTCGTTGGGGCCGTAGTAGGTGTAGACCTGACAGCTGGGCAGTGCAGGTTGAGCTTCGGCAGGCGAGCCGCACTTCTACAGATTCTTGGCAAGCCCTGGGCCTCAGCAAGCCCTACAGTGCCCACTGTCCAAGGAGACCTTCCTGAAAGTCCTAACTCTCCGAGTCCATGAGGAGCTCACTGCAGTCCCATGCGGGTCCGCAGACTTCCTTGGACCTCCGACCCCTCAACACCAATGCCGTCTGACCTAATGGGTCGTTCTCTAAATTAGGGTTTCTTTTTGGGTCCCCAATATAGTGCGGCACCCTTATAAGAAGGACCCTAAAAAAGACACTAATTTAGAGAACTACCCTAATAGCAGCACAGCAAAATTCTTTTTCCCAGCGGCAGAGCCAGTGCCGCCGACGGCGCTGATGCCGCCTTTCAACACATTCGCTGGTCCACGTTTGTCGTTCCGGGCTTAGATCTGCAAACAAATGCACCGGCTAGGCTGGCTTCACGACACCTCGGCATTCGGAGTTCGGGGTTTCATAACCGGAAGCCTGCAGATACTACTACTCCATCCCACTGGTCCTAGAATATCTATGTGAGGACCGCCAGCTTTTGGAAACGGCCTTCCTTTGGCTTCTTGTGGATGATGCCGACAAGCGTGTCACTCACCTCGGCATACGTCTGGCCTAGGCAACATTATGATTACAGCAACTGGCTGATCCACCAAACCTACCACGCCCAACGATCGACTTGCTTGCATGCTTCTAATTGCACACCAAAGGGATGGAAGTGGCGAGGCATTGGCATCACAGAGTTGTTTGATCGGGCATTCCATATGGGAGCCTTTCGAAAAATAATGACGTCATGGCAGTTAAAATCTGATGACTGCAATTGTTGCACTGTTTTACGATGATGTCATTCACATGGTGCGCCGTCTGGGTTCGCTTGTTCGTGGCCCGTTGCGGCCACGTCCTGTGAAACCACCTCCACTCCTGGCTTAAGCGAAACAAACCCCCAGGCCCGCCGTCGGATTTGATCGACTCTTCGGTTCGAGCCGGCTCTGCAAGATAGCGGCCATGTTGTAGCGCAGCTCGCCTTCGACAATTCGAGGGCAGAAACCTCAGCTGAGATTGGGAGGAGAAATTCCAAAGCCGGAGCGATCTTTAGGTTTCTTCCAAAGTTCAAAACCTCCTTCCAGCCCTTCCCGGACTCTTCCCGATGATGACGGCGATCATAACCAGCATGATGGGGCTGAGGTGATGTTGATGGTGCTGTCGAAAACCGGAAAGCCTGTCTCTATGCATTCCATTAATCCATCTATATTTCTCAAACTCATCGGAAACCGAAGTTTTTTCAAACACCTTCGTCTCGTCTGTTCGACCCAGCAGCGCTGGTCCACGAGCTGACCACCGGCCTCCTTGCCACCCTCCAAATACCTTGAGAAGTCGGAGGAGGGTTACGCGCAGGGAAACTTCAGGGAGCCTGTTTTGGTGAGTAATCGGACCTAGGTTTATGCGTTAAGTCAAGGCTCTTCATGGGTCAGAACAGAGAGCATGTATGTGGGCTTTAGGCGGGGGATGGCGTTTCTGAAACAATGGCTTGAAAATGAACTAGCAAGACCCATAGAACCATCAGAAGAAATCTCAAATAGAATCGAACAAGAAAGTAGTAGTGAACGACGTCGGTGGCCGGATCCTGCAGCATCCTCCAAGGACTGACTGTGCCTCGTAAACACAGGGCACTGGGCATACAGCCGATCCACTCTCCTCAGTCCTGTGGACCTTCCCAGTCAACCACTAAAAGCCCTGCTCCAGCGTCGTGAGTCGAGCCTCCATCCTTCCGTCTGGGGTCCCTACCCGTCGCAAGCGAAACTTGGCTTAAACCGAAACTCGACAGCATGATGACATCAATCGTTCAAGCACTCCCACGATCACGAAGCACCGGCATATAAGGCGCTGCCAGGTGTCGTTGACCCTGGGCACGGTTCACCGGCGCATGGCCAGGCCGGACACATGAATCAGCTCCTCCCGGCCTGGTTGGGTCTGTGGTAGTGGCCATGCCACTTGCAGTGCCTTGGCCACCTCCTCTAGCCACACCTCATCCGCCCCTGTCTCCACCAGCCCGGTCTCCAAGCACCTGCCAAGCGTCTTCCAGACTGTGGCTGTGCATCGTGAACACACGGCCTTGGGCATACAAGCGATCCACCCTATCCTCCGTCCAGCGGTCAGCCACTCAAAGCCCTGCTCCAGAGTCGCGATCGTAGCCTCCATCCTTCCTGCTGGGGTCCCCCTTCGTCGTACTCGAGACTGGGCTTAAACCGAAGCTCGACAGCATGATAAACATCAACTTCACTCGTGTAGGACGCTTCCAGGTTTGACCCTGGGCACGGCTCACCGGCGTATAGCCGGGCCGGAGATTGGCAGGTTGGCCGTCTGGCTGAATGTCATGTGCGCGCGTGCATGTACGAGCATCAGAGCATCCTACAACCTCCCGTTAACGTCCCCCACCCCAGCCCAAGCCCCATTCTGGTCTGCTCAAACCCGCCACGCTTGTGAGATCTAACGCTATCCCAACTCGCATACACTCTGCCACACTTCACGCATGTGCGATTCGCGAGGTCCGACCCCCTATGGATGGTTAAGTTCCTGCCACACTGCATTCCACACCTGTGACACTGACCTGGCGCCGCCTCCTCCATTGGTACATGGGGGAGGTGGGAGCCGCCGCCTTCGCCGCACGCCTTGCCGCCAACCTCGCGCAATCAAACTCATGAACCCGAAGGAGCCTAAAATCGGGGAACTCTTCGCCACACTGTCCGCAAATCAAGTTAGCCTCCTGCGTGCCTCTACATGTCGGCTCCTGCGTTTTCAGTGTCTTCTGCTTCAGAAGCATCCCGCATTTGCGGCATCTAAACATCGCCGGAAGGGGCGCCCCCCTGCCACCCCATCTTGCATCATGCGTCGTGCGCTGAGGTGCGTTGTCGAACTGGCGTCCGCAGTGGTTACAAGTCTCACCGGCACCTCCGCCCAAGCCTCCGGCACTTCTGTCCACCGACTCCTCTGGGCCTCTGGCGCGAAACTCGGCCCAACCGTCCCCGATTTGCGTAAAGATCCGCAGCATCATTGCCCACATCCCCACTTCGACCCTTCACTTCACATGTCGACAATCCAACGGTCTGACGGATCGAACTTTCTCCACCCAAGACGCAACCCTCTCCGTCAACGCATGGTTACTATTTGGTGTCGCTATCCACACTGCAAGATCTCTGGCATATTCCGAGTCGTTGTGTATGACTGCCTGCACACGTTTCCCATCCTCCGTGTGTTGAGAGGCTCGGCATACACCACCAGCGCCCACCCCGCACTGTTGTCCTGCCCTCCGGAACCGTCCGTATCCAAGTGTCTGCTTGGGGGCACTTGACCATCTGGGCAACTATGCATGTCGCGTTTATTCAACGTTGGAAAATGTTGATTACACTTTGAGCATGTGAACACTAGCGTGGTCACCAAGGAAAGGTCGCATATGGCATGCTCATGCTCCTCTGCATAGTGTTGCTGTAGCATGTTTCCTTTTGGGTGAACACGGTCACACACCCAGCATTTGTACCCATCGGGGTGGCAGGGGAGGGGCTCCTCATCTTCCTCTCAAATTATATGTCCTCGCTCTACTTGCACCGCCCTCCCTAAACGTTCCTCGCCCGGCGAGGCCGTGTTATCCGGCACTGTCACTGGCCGACCTGGGCGCCAATCAAGTTCCCCTTTTTGTCTCAGCGAACGCTCAACTGGCTCAACTTGCGAATGTTGTTTATGCACTTTGCGTCTCCAGTCCCCGGTTCTGCGAATCGGAACCAGCCCCCGCGCGGAATACCTGCCTCACGTAAACACCGTTCCAACAATCGAGCCTGCCCCGTCCAAGTATTGTACTTCAGCGCGCCAAAACAGAATTTGTTTCGGTCGTCACGGCATGTCCCAACCGTTGCTGGTATGTAGGCCATGTAACTGTGGATACTTCACCCCAAACACCTGCGCAAGCTGGCAAGAACCATCTGTTCGATCCTAGTGATATGCATTGGAAGCACTACGGCTTTGATTATTGTGAGCCGAGCGGAGCGCCAAACGTCCAGCTATTAGCGACCACGGCCGTTTTTAAAGCTATCGCCGATCTGCGTTCGCCGGTTTCCTCGAAAGTTCTTCCCGTGTCCGACACTCATCCCCCAGCGTGACGTATGCCCGCAGCCTCACGGCACCCTCGCAAATCAGTTGCTTGCTTTGCAGTGCCCGACAACCTAATTGCCTAAGGCCCCCAGTCTCGTCCGGATGTAGCTTCTTTTCCCAATCAGTGAGCACCTGATCGAACAGTTTTTCCGCGCTTCCTCTTCCGCCACCCCAACCATCCCCGTGTCATCCGCATACGCTGCATACCCACAATCGACCACGACCTGAGTTTCCCGTCCTGCTTGATGGCATACCATGTGTTGCTTCCTCAACCGTTCATCCACCTGATATTCCCATTCTAGACTGGGCATACGGCATAAGCAACCCTGTTCCGACGCCCGAGCCACCCGACGTGCTTTAACGACTCTAAAGTCCTTCATCACGGCTATGATTAAGGATCGCCTTCAACGCCTTGATCATTCCGGTCGGCCATCCCCGCCTTTGCAACACTCTCCACATTGCCGGCCTACAAACCCGCGAACAAGCTTTCTCAATATCAAGCAGTCGTAGTAGCACCACTTCCTCTCTTATTGCTACGGGCGATTTCCTCAGCTAGTCTGCGCCATACTTGCTGCACATCTTCCACTCGCCGGCTAGCCGTGAATCCTGTCTGTGCTTCATGCAACCATGTATCCGACTATCTCACCAACCTGTTGGTGACCAATCTCGACATAGCCATAGCTTTGGTGCCCATGCTTAATAAAGTTACCCCGTGCCACGTGTTCTTATCAGCCTTATCACCTTTGCGATTCCACAACGGCACCACCAAACCCACTCGCCATTCTGCAAGCCACGACTCCGCCTCGGAATTAGCTCGAGTCTCCTGTGCCACTTTCTAGGCGCGGATCAACACCTGAAATACTACTTCTCGGGCCGACTCGGACAACACCTGAAATACTACTTCTCGGGCCGACTCGCCCCCATACCTCAGGTACTCAGCCATGAACCCATCCTCCCCAGCCGCTCTACGATTCTGCATCTGATGAATCACTCGCTTAAGCTCCTCGCGCCTGGCTCATCCCCGACCAACGTGCTGAGACACCCAAGGGTCTGAACGAAAACCTGCATCCAAATTCGCCCGTTCCGAAGCGTCACCATGAGCAGTGCCACGGCCACCGACAACTGGCCGTCCCCTGATCCCAGAGGAAGAGGAGGGGGAACCGCCCAAAAGGGGAACCCCCAACCGCCCCAACCTTTATTGGAATCAGAGCCTGCGCTCTCCCGTCCCTCCCGGACTGCCCGTAACTGCTCGTGACATGCATGCCTTGAGGGACTCCAGACCCCGAAAGGACTGGGTTAGGTTCGCCTCTGACAACTTCAGCGACTGCCTATGCACTTCACTCGAGCATTGAACCTTTCTGTCGCCAGAGTTGCCCCTTCGACGCCCGCGTGGAGGACTGAGCGCATGTCGAATAGGATCGAACCCAACTGGAACCATAAGATGGCGCTGTGGTTGGGATTTCGGCGTCGGGCTTCTTTCAGGATGCAACACTTTGCGATTGAGGGATATTACATGGTACAGTAGGGCATAGGCTTGAGGCTTCAACTTTCGTACTCGCGAAAATAAGAGTCGGTGGGTGATATAATATCACCCAAATGAAACATACACTTTGGGCATCTTGGATCGCCGAGATGCTTGCCAACGCCCTTGGAAGTCCAGGTACCGCTTTTGCCTTGGATACACTGCACTGTGATGAAGGAACCCTCTCTAACCCAAAATGCAGCTCTATTCGTCAACCAGCAACTTTCGACTTTCGACGTCGTGCATGGCCACGTCACTAGTACGGCCGTTGACGCAGAACTCGATGAACTCTGCGACGGTGTGCCTTGACTGACCAGTCTCCGGCTTCCCGGTTGCGGGTTTTGGGGCCCTCGGCTTCCAGAGCCCTCCAAGCTTGCCTAGGCTGAAGGACCGGCGCAGCAAGGAAGCTTCAAACTGGTCGGGTCTGGTATATGAGCTTCGGCAGATGCCGATATATGCAGCGTACACTTGAAAACCGAGCTCCTGCGCGCACCATGAATCCAAAGAGGCACCCCTTTAACCAGCATCCCGACGACCGAGCCCTAACACCTCGTCCGAATGCAAAGCCCAAGCACTCTTCGGAGTGGTTGTCGTTGGCCTGGCAGGCGCACCGAGGGGCACTGGGAGAGGCCGAGCCTGGCAGGCTCCTCGACTAAGCGCTTACGGCCCTTACGGCTGAGACAGAAGATCTTGAGGCTTAGGCCACTGCATTCAACCGGTGCATAGTTACCACACTGACCATAAAGTGCCTTTTGTCCAGCGTTCGTATGATTCGCACCATTATTCGGCGATGCGACGACTGGAAAGTCTGTACAAGCCTAAACCCAGTACACTCATGCACCCTCCACCACAGTGCAAAGTGCCAGCCGCATGAAGGGAGTGCCTCCATGAGGTCCAACACCTCGTCATCACCGCAAGAGCGCTCGCCATAGGTCTTGCCTCAATGCCGGCAGCGGGAAGCTTTGGCTTGGGGAAGCCTCAAAACCCCAAAAAGAAGCACACTAAACGACCGAAACCCCGCAACTCTCTGCTGTAAGGTGGGGCGAGCTTCTCAGCTCGAGCTTCGGGCCTTTGGGATTTCAGCCAAGGCGCAGTAGTCTCCTGACTTCAGCTTGATGATCCAGATGCCCTCGCCAGAGGACCCGCGGTTCCTCGGCTACCACAAAACTCCTTTCTCTCTATTGGCTACGAGTACTTCAAGAAGAGCCCTCTCCTCCTTGGCGCTTAGGGGCCCTCTAGGCGGGCACGAAGCTCCAGAGCAGACCAAGGCGCTGCTTGATGACGCGCGGCTGGAAAGCCATGGTCTTCTTGAAACCTCCGCGGCTCTGCGGTGCCACGCAATGCAGTGAGAGGATGGATCGTGTCATGATTTGGGAGGGGAACTGATCAAGGATCATTGGGGATAGCTTCCCAAGCGCGGGCCATGAGCGGCAAGACCTAGCATCCACGGCCCTCAAACTGCAAAACCAGCCACGATTGACCGTGTCGTTCGGGGGCTTTAGGCCGCAAGGCCAGGGAACATGCTTGAGACGCCGAAGAAACCAACCAAGTTGTGTCGTGACACGGTGCATGCTTCCTATCCTCGTCTCAGAGGAGATCGGGTCAATCGCGGGTTCTACGGCTTGCCTGTAGCGAAATCCGCGGGATCGTAGTAGGCAAGTGTGTCCTGCGCATCGTTCCGCTGACTGCCACTTCGAAGGGAGCAAAGTCTGAAGGTTCTTCGATCGGACCCCAGAGATTGAATCCCATTGCTCTGACCTCTGCAGGTGATGAAGGCGACTACAAGCATGTCTGGCTCCAGTGATGCTCTGGTGCCCGGCTGAGGGCAAAGCGAGACTAGAGATGCGGGAGCGCCAAGAGGGGCCTCAAGCCCGATCTTCAAGTCGGCGATCTTGCACAGCGCATCCTGGAGGCATCTCGTCAAAGCATCGCAACTCCCAAGCCCAAGCCCTGCGCCGGCTGCTTCCCCACGGGCGCGGTGCCCGCGGCCTGGCCTTGGCGCCCATGAACTCCATGACGTCCGGGGCGGGCCAGACCTGGGAGTTGGGCGGAAGGAATTTCCTTCTGAGCTGAGGAGGAGGGCCCTTTTTGTTGGGTGCTCTGTCTCTGTCGTGGCTGAAGCCGGGCCTGGATGTCCTGCTTGCGCAAGGCACGCATGCCGTCGTCGAATTTGCCCTGGTCACCTGCATGAGCACGGGCAACCCAGCGACTCTGACAAAGACAGCCCCCATGCGCCCAACAACCCAACGGAGGTTCAAGACCAGAGTTCCTTTCACCCCGGGCAGAGCCTCCGTCAGCCTTGATCTGACCAGGATTGCATCGCACAATGATCGCATCAAAGTTCTTG
>CAJNJA010104474.1:7713-18481 GCA_905231915.1 Symbiodinium necroappetens
GTAGTGGTAGTGGTAGAAGTAGAAGTAGTAGTAGTAGTAGTAGCAGCAGTAGTCGTAGTAGTCGTAGTAGTAGTGGTAGTAGTGGTAATAGTAGTGGTAGCAGCAGTAGCAGGAGTAGTGGTAGTAGTGGTAGTAGTAGTAGTAGTAGTCGTAGCAACCAGGTAGTGGTTGTGGTGGCTGCGGTGGTTGTGGCAGTGGTGGTGGCGGCCGCGGGGTCCTGCAGGGACAGATGTGGTGGTGGTTGTGATGGTTATGGTGGTTGTGGTGGTTGTGGTGGTTGTGGTGGTTGCGGTGGTTGTGGTCGTTGTGGTGGTTGTGGCGGTTGTGGTGGTTGTGGTGGTTGTGGTGGTTGTGGTGGTTGTGGTGGTTGCGGTTGCGGTTGCGGTTGCGGTTGCGGTTGCGGTTGCGGTTGCGGTTGTGGTTGCGGTTGCGGTTGCGGTTGCGGTTGTTGTTGTTGTTGTCGTTGTCGTTGTTGTCGTTGTTGTCGTTGTTGTCGTTGTTGTCGTTGCTGCTGCTTGTGCAGCCGCCACTGCTGCTGCTGCTGCTGCTGCTTCTGCTGCTGCTGCTGCTGTTGCTGTTGTCGTTGCTGCTTGTTCTTCTTCTTGTTGCTGCTGCTGAAGCAGCTGCTGCTGCTGCTGCTGCTGTTGCTGCTGCTGCTGCTGCTGCTGCTGTTGCTGTTGCTGTTGTTGTTGCTGCTTGTTCTTCTCCTTGTTGCTGCTGCTGAAGCTGCTGCTGCTGCTGCTGTTGCTGCTGCTGCTGCTGTTGCTGTTGCTGCTGCTGCTGTTGCTGTTGCTGTTGCTGCTGTTCTTCTTATTCTTCTTCTTGCTCTTGCTCTTGCTCTTGTTCGCTCTCCCCTCCCCCTTCCCGTCTTCCTCCCTCACTCTGTTCCCTTCCTCTCTCCCCACCTTTGCCTTCCTGGTCCTTAAGCCCCTTGAGCCTTGACTTACGAAAGCCCTTCAGGAGTATTCGGGCCAAATTAAGTGGGAAAACTCAAGGGGATACCTAAAATCCCCACGAAAGGAACCCTTATAGGGAACCTCCTCATAGACCCTTATAGTACCCTTCAAGCGAACCCTATCATCAAACCCTATGGTACCCTTACTGGAAGCCCTTGCTATAGATAGAACATTGCAGTACCCTTAGTACAGGACCCTTCTTGGAACCCTCGAAGTCTAGAGTCTAGAAGTTTTGTAAGTGGAACAAACATGGCTTGTTGAGCCAGGCCCCTGCACTCGCAAATCCGTTTGGAGCAGCAAAGGGAGGCTCAGCCCCGGTGCAGAATTCCCACGGGACTCCCCAACCAATTAATAACTTGGTAACAAGCATACATTAAATCTTACAAAGGCTCCAATTATGGTTGAAGGCGTATTCCTTGAGCAAGGTTTTGGAGTCTCTGGGTTGATGTGTAAGGTTATAGGGTCCACGGCCTCGGGTTCAGGAGTTCAGGGTTTGGGGTTAGGGGTTTACCGTTCAGATTGTTGCACATTGGGTTGTAGGTTTGTGTGAGGATCTTGTTTGGCTGATGGGATGTCGATGATGGTGCAAGGTGTTTGGAATTTAAGGTGAGAGGCGGTGAGAGGTATAGTGCTTAGGGTTTAAAGGTTAGGGTTTAGTCTGCGCGAAGGCGCAAGTTGGGCCTTCAACCTTTTAGTAGTTGAGGAGGCATCAATTATACGTGTGTGTATATATATATTTTGTCCTTGTGCACACCGTATACCCGAAACTTAAAGCATTGGGGGGGACTCTTAGAATCAAGGCGTGGATGTTGCTGTCTGTTTTTTGCAGAGAGGTCCTTACAACCTAAATCTTGAGCCGTAAACCTTAGACTTTAAACCCTCCAGAGCTCATGTTTGGAGGGTGGCTTGAGAACGTCTCAAGGTTTTCAGTCTTGTGGCCCGGCGCAGTGGAGGCGAGCTTGTTTCAGCTTCCCAGAGACTCCAAAGCCGTTTAAATGAGGGTCTTAGATGGTTTTTGAAGGGTTTCAAAAGGTGACATAGGGCCGTTAATCAAGGAATGTACCTTAAGTCCTGGTTAGAATTTTCCAGGTGAGATTTTATTGATGTATATTCCTGAAGCGTTTTTGGAGTCTCTGGGTTCAACCATAGCAGTGTGCAGTCACACTCGGAGACAAAGACTCTATGGGGCAATAGCGTTCTTCTGCAGACATTCAAGAGCCGCTCACACAACTGTGTGGCACTCATCAGTATCTTCTTCGGAGACGAAAACCTGGGCCGGGCGACCATCCATCCGTCTTCAAGCGCAGCTCAGTACTCGAAGCCGCAGTTGACTGCATGTATGAAGCGCATGCTGCCGAAGGTCGAGTGCCACCTCTGCACCGCTCACTCCCCACATATACACCTACTTATGTCCTCAGCCTGGTCCTAAACCTTAACAAATTTGAAAGACATGGGTGTTATGTCAGACTGAAAGAGGGGGTTTTCATGGACACAGCAGCTCGTGCAAGAGCTCAGAGGCATCTACCGGAGTTTCAGATGGTTTCTGTACACGTCGCGTACTATAAACCAAAGGTAGCGTAGCAAGATCAGCCCTAGATCCTGCAAGGTGATGGGCATTCTTGTTTTTGTGGGGTGAACGGCTTAATCAAAAAATGTCTATTAAAGTAGGTAATGGTTTGAATCATGACACAATACTTCATGAATCAGCTAATCAATCAAGTACTTGATTACTTGATAACTTCATTTTTGAATCGGCTAATGAGTCAACAAGTATTGATGATGGTGACTGCAACAGGCATGACCGAATTTGCTCCTATACAAACCACCAGCAACCGCTCTTATGACGAGCGACAACAATTCTTCCAAAAGAAATGCAATGGAATGCCCGCAATCCTATCAGAGACCAGAGGGTGAGGTTGAGGTCAAGTGTTCCCAAGCCAGAACACGCCCCGAAAGTCGAAGCACCGTGTCGTAATGATCACTGTCCCGGAACACCCGGATCTCCTCGAAGCCCCGATCCTTGTTAGGGTTTAGGGGTTTAGGGCTTATAGGGTTTAGGGTTTACGGGTTTAGGGTTTATAGGGTTTAGGGTTTAGGGTTTAGTGCAACTTTTTGGCATTATCACCAGCCAACAACCTCAAAACCCGTGTGCATCATAGAACCGGCACAAGCAACGTCCCAAAGATTTTTGTTCTCCCCTGAGCCCTGAAAGCCACCTCTCCCAGAACCCTTTTTTGGGCCTGACATGGTAGGTCTTCTTGAAGCCTCCACCGGGAGTGGGGCTCTGAGCTTGCACACGGAACCGAGGGCCGTTTCAGGAGTCCCTAAGGGTTCTACAGGGTTCCGGGGTTCCCATTGAGGTGAGCCGGCGTATGTGTATGTACAATAGTATAAGCTATACACGCTTTTGGAGGTTTGCGACCTGTTTGTTCGAGCTTTTGTGCTAGGCTGTATCGGTCCAGGATACGGGAGCGGGTCTGGGGCGGAATAATTCGGGTCTACGAACATGGCATCATGTTAGGAAGGCCGAGGATGCTCGGGCTTAGGGCTTAGGGTTTACGAGTTTGTGTTTTGCTCGTTCATTGCCCCAAACCCCGACCCTAAGCCATACTCCGAAGCTTTCAACTCTGTGGCTATGCTCGAATCTCAGGCTGGTCGGAGTGATGTTCCAAGGTACACCATTAGCAACTGCAAGAACCCACAAAATTCCAAGAAGATCAGAACTTTGCAGAGGGTTTCTCAATGTTTAGACTTTGGGGGTTACAGAAACCTGTAATGACCGCTAGTTTCTGCCATACAAACAATCTCGAAGTGATACATCTGGTCTGCGGCTGCAAGCCTCTGAACTCTTGGTGAACTCCGCAATGCGCTACCTCATTACATCCTCCGCCGTCGCTTGTAGAAGCTCCAAGCCTAAATTCCTACATCTCCTGAGTACCATCGCCTCAGGCCCCTAAACCTTAACCCTCTACCCGAAACCCCTAAGCGCCAAACCCTAAACCCTTTACCCTAAACCCTCAACACCCTGAGCCTTAAAGACAAACCCGCGGACATTCCGATACGATCTCGAAGCCTGGAGCTGCCCCTTGAGAAGTCAGGTGCGAAAGATCGTGCTGAGCACCAACATTGCGTCTTGGACGTCCAAGGAGTTCAAGCTGCGCTTGCTGGTACTCGAACCATTCAGTCATTCCGTCATGCATTCATTAATGTATGAAGTTTATGTCTTTTTCTTTGCTCTATTTATGTCTTGACTTTTCTTCTTTGCTGTCATTATTATGAGTATTAGTATCGGCATTATCATCATCATCATGGTCATCACCATCATCGTCATAATCATCATCAGCTATGATTTGCAGCAGCAGCAGCAGCAGCAGCAGCAGCGGCGGCAGCAGCCGGAGTAGCAGCAATACAAGTAGTAGTGGCATTGGTTCTGGCATCGGCACTGCTGCTAAGAACTAGTACAAGCACTAGTACTAGTAGGAGCAGTAGTACTAGGCGTAGTTGTTGCTGCTGCTGTTGTAGTTGTTGAAGTTGTGGCTGCAGTAATTACAGTTGGAGCGGCAGTGGCTGTAGCAGCAACAGTACAATCAATATCGGTTTTGGCAGCCCTGGTCACGGTGCGCCACGAACAGTGCTTGAATTTCACCTGGTATTTCTCTATGTTACGGTCCATTTCTAGATCCACAAAGTAGTTCGTCACCTGTATAAAAGGGATCCGAAAAGGGACCCTAAGTTAGAGAAGTACCCACATGCCTCAAACGTGTCCAACTCTCACGCCACCGTCCCAGAATGTCATAAGTCCCGAGGCAGAAACCTCAGTCACCATCGACGACATTGAGGTTGTCATTGACTGCGGCCGCGCCAAGGTCCCCTGAGTGTTTGAAACTATGTCGTTTAGCTCCCAGTTTCATCGCAGATTTGGACACAGGTGTTCCTACTTTTGCGTGTTGAGTAAAGGACGACGACGACTACCACGACGACGATGACGACTACTACTACGACTACCACCACCTCCCAAGCGTCTCGAAATGTGAGAAAGGACACGGTCTCAGCCCCATGCTCGACTTGACGTCCGTGGTCTCAACAATCTCCAAGTCCGAATCTCCTAGGACCCAGAGTAGGCCCATATTCCCTTTTTTAGGGTTCAGGTTCCCTTATAAGGTCCTTTAAACCAACAAGGGCACCCTTTTTATTCCTAGGTTTCTCTTGGGTCTAGACCCCACAGTCTGAAACCGAAGCCACCATGTTAGAGCCCAGGCAGCCTTCGCCTTCCACAGGAAGCCAACTTCAAATCCTTGAATCTACCCATATGCCCCTAAGTAGTTCCTTTTTGGGTGTACTTTATAGGATTCTAAATATAAACCATAAAAATGAAGCACGTAGGGGCCTATGGGTAAATCCCCACACCATTTTCCCGAAAGCCCTTTAAACCCGCAGCCTGAGCCAGAAGCAGGAAACCAGCTACGATGCTTTCCTTCGCGTGCCATGGGTCCCAGAAAAATCTGTCAGCTCAGTTTTAGGGCTTCGGGATGTAGATGGTGAATTTCGGGTTTGGGGTTTCAACTTAGGGTTTGTGGTTTTAGGGGTTTCGGGATGCTATTTGCGGATCTGGGCTTGATTTCTTGCATTTTGGGTTTGGGGGAAATGGGGTGCAGGGGTTTAGGGCCCGAGCTGATAGCTTTAAATGAGTTCTGCAGTGTTCCTTTCTGGACTCCTGCACAAGCTCCTAGAAGCGTTGTGGCACGGGTAGCTCTGTTAAGCACTATATGAGTTTAGAATAGAAGCCTAAATACTACCCCTTGAAGTTCCGGTAACTGTAACAATCAGCATTTCTGAAGCCTAATTGCATCTAAGTACTATGTTCCTTCAAGTTCCTGACTGTATGAAACCCTAAGCCCTAAACAGTAAAGCCTAAACCCCTAAACATCTAAACCCTAAACCCTATGGTAACCCTAAGCCTAAACCCTACCTGGACCCCAACGAACCTGCCTTTTTAGGGTTCCTTATTATGATTTCTTTGTATAAGTCCTTAACTGGGCTATTCAGTAGTATACTTTTTTATTTTTTGGTTCCTGGGTTCTTATTATACTATAAGTGATCCAAAAAAGTATGTACTTTTTCCCCAAGGGTTACTGAACAGCTTAGTTAAAAAAGTGGGCTCTTCAGGGTCCAGGTAAACCCTAAACAGACCCTAAACTCTAAACCCCTTTTAAGGGAACCCTAAACCCCTAAACCCTAAACCCTCAACCCCTAAACGCCTAAACCCAAAACTCCAAACCCCTAAACCCAAAACTCCAAACCCCTAAACCCCAAAACCCTAAACCCAAAACTCCAAACCCCTAAACCCCTACACCCTACAACCCCAAACCCAAACCCAAACCCCTAAACCCTAAACCTAAGCCCAAAACCCTAAACCCTAAACCTAAGCCCAAAACCCTAAACCCCTAAACCCCTACACCCTAAACAGACCCAGGCCGACGCTGAACACCTCCTGGGTCTCCACCGCGTCCCTGAAACAAAGGGCCGGCCGGGCGGGCCGGACATCGCCGGGGGCGCCTGGGTGCGTTCGTCCGTAACTTTTGGATTCAGGGGTTTAGGATTTTTTTAGGGTTGGGGGTTTATTTAAATGGTCTCGGGTTGAGGGTTGGGGGGGGTTTTCGGGTTTGAGGGTCTAGGGATTTGCATTAGCTTTTCTAGTATCCCTTTTATCAACCCTCAACCCTTGTAATCTTCTGCATAGTAGCCCTTATGGTTCTCTTCATAACCCTAATCCCTGCCCGGGTCTGTTCTTCTAATCAGGCAAGGGCCTGAAATTCGCAATTGTTGTTTCTCTCGGCGCTCCTTACTGTTGTGGTATGCCACACCCCAACCCCTGCTACAACTATATTCCCCTAAGACCCAAATAGGAGATACATTGCCCTCCAAAGTACCTAGATAAAAGCTACTTTAAGGCCAAAGCATATACTATTTGGGTACATGGACCCCTTGGGTTCAGGCCGCCTATAATCGTCCGACTACCCTGGCCAAATAGAAGCCAATCCTTGAGCTCCGAACTTGTCAGACTCCGGCATTTCAGACAACTATGCACTCGCTTTTTTGGGGGTTTAGGGTTTAGGGTTTTGGGGTGTAGTAGAAGGCATGAGCGGCAATAACAGGGCTTGTATGGCTGACGGCTCATTTGATCCATTGGGCGTTCAGGGAGAAGGGCGGTTGACAAGGAAGATAGTGAACCCTGCGTTCAGGCCGAAGCCCCGGTTAAACCCTGAAGCACTCTCACATAACCCCCCCCCCCCTACCCTAAATCCTGAGCCCTAAGCACTAATTATTGAGGACTGTCCTTCCAATATTGATACGGCTGATGATATAAATCCTGCATGACCCAGAATAACGAATATACCATAATTCCCCTAGTTTAGGGTCCTTGAGTCCTTAAGGTATATACACCTAGAAAGTATTGTGGGGTTTCGGGCTTAGGATTTAGGTTTTGGGATTTCACATTTGGGGTTTACGGCTTGGGACTTAGGGTTTCGGGCTTACGGGCCTTCCGAGACTTGGGGTTTCGGGGTTTCGGCTTTAGGATTTTAGGGTTTAGGGTTTCAAAGTTTAGGGGTTTAGGGTTTTGGGTTTCAAAGTTTAGGGGTTTGGGGTTTAGGGTTAAGGGTGTCAAAGTTTAGGGGTTCAGGCTTTAGGGTTTGGGTTTAGGTTTTCAGCGTGGGGAATGGGGAAGGGAATTTGCACTCGGGGGTTGATGCAGCAATGTTGCCAGTGCCCCGGTCTCCTAGGACAGAACAGCGTGGTCGTGGCACGATCATGTGAAGCTCGAAGATCAAATCAAAACACACACACACATACATACATCATGAAGAGATCAAACCCCAGTGCTACTATTATCATGGAATTAGGTGCCCTTTAGGTTGCCCCAAAACCATTATTAGGATGGTATTAGGGGGCCTAATTTCACAAAGGTGGTGTATGACGCTTTAGGGTTTGCGGTTGAGGGTTAAACCTCGATCTTGAGCCACGGCTCTCTTTCAGAGTTGCGCCAGCATTCATGCAGGATACATCTTTAGTCTTTAGGCATGTTCTATTAAGGGATCTATAAGGGTTCTGTAAAGTTTGCAGGGTTCAGGACTGTAGTAGTTGCGATATGCTCGCATCTTGCTTGCTAGCAGTCTTGAACCCTAAACCCTAAACCCCGCTTTTGTTTTGTTGCTCAAGCCTGGCGGCTGATACAAAGGCCCAGTGTACAGTGCTGCTCTTACCTGACACAGCAGTGACTTGGGATCAAGCTGGTAAGGCTTATACGGAGTGGGATCGAACACGTAAGCCTGGGGTGGCAAGTTTCAGGGTCGGGGCTTAGTTTGGGGCTTAGAGGTGGGGCTGTTGCTTGCAGTGCGAGTGAGTGTTGCTGCCACTGCTACACGGCGACTTACCACTTGTACAACGACGAAGACTATTTCGACTGCTACACATCCTCCTGCTGCTGCTGCTCCCTGCTGCTGCTGCTGCTGCTGCTGCTGCTACTTCTACTTCTGCTGCTGATTTCTGCTGCTGCAATTGCTACGGCCATGTCCATGGCTGCGGCCACGGCTACTGCTACTGCTACAGTTACTACTGCTGCTGCTGCTGCTGCTGCTGCTGCTGCTGCTACTATTACTACTACGACGACGACTACGACGACGACGACTACTACTACTACTGCTACTGTTACTGCTACTGCTACTGCTGCTGCTACTGCTACTACTTCTACTACGACTACTACTACTACTACCACCACCACCATCTGTAACTGCACCACTACTACTAGTACTACTACTACTACTACGTCTAGGACGAGCACATACTCCGTGCTGCAAGTATGCTTGTGCTTTCCTGATTGTTTTCATAACGGTTGCAGGGGCTTTCGGGTTCTCGGGCTTTGGTTTCGGGGTTTATCATGCGAAAGTTAGAAGTCGGGGTACAGAGTTCATGGTGCTAGGCTTTGCGTTTGCTTACCCCAAGGGTTCATGAACCCAAACAAAAAATAAATAAATAAGTTAATATATATATATATATATTGTAGCTTTAAAGTACCTACACAGGGACGACTTGAAGGCAAAAGTATATAGTGCAATGTGAGGGGATCTTGCCAAAATGGATCCTCTCCAACTGTTCACTGTTATTCATTGACGTGCATGGACAGAAACCTTGCTGCAAGAACTCATTGACTCAACAACCCGGTAGCTGGGAGCATTGTCCCGTAGAGTTTAGGAGGAGCCTATGTATGCTGGAAGGTATAACTACTCCTTCATTGAAGGCTTTCGAGTTTCTGGTGCCCCTAGTGCCTTCAAGGTAAAACCCCATTCCAAAGCCCTAAATCCAATCATGCTTCAGAATCATTGAAGGTTGTAGAGTTTCTGTTGCCCCCAGTGCCTTCAATCCAAAGCCCTAAATCCAATCATGCTTCAGAGTCAGGACCTACACCGCAACCCGAAGTCCTAGACCCGAAACCCGAAGCATAAACCCTAAACCCTAATCCTATACCCTAAACCCAAAAATCCAAAAACCCTAAAGCCCAAAAAACCCTAAACCCTACAAGCCCTAAACCCTAAACCCCAAAGCCCTAAACCCGAAGCATGTCTGAAAGAGCTGGCACATCCCCGTTGGCTTGGCTGGGAGTTCATTCCGTTCCCAGCAGTGGAGTCTTACAACAAGATATTCATTCAGAGCCCAAAGAATCCAACAGCCCAAAACCCTAAATCCTAAAACTCTACAGGCTTTAACCGAAAAAGGACAGAACAAATGATAGTCTTCCAAGGACTTGCCAACCCTACCTTAACATCCCCAAACCCCGGAACCCCAAACCCCGCACCCGAGCCTTCACCCGCCTTTCCGATAGGTCATGATACGGACCGGTCCTGTGTTGCTGCTCCTGGCAGCCTCCTTGGAGGCCTTGTGTTTCTGTCATATAGAGGCCTGATTGAGTACTGAAGTATCACCTTATAGGTTTTGTGCTACAAGAAACCAACATATACCACAAAAATCCGTTCTCAGTTTCTTCAGGCTCTTCTGCTAGTTCTCGGGTTTAGGGGTCTTGGGGTGTAGCGACTAATGTTTGTGTGAGTCGAGGGACTAATGTCTGTGTGAGGTTGCAGGGAGAGCATAAGACTTCTACCGGTCGCTCTTGTACATATAGACTTATAGTGTAACATGCCACGAAATCCTATTCTGATTGTTAAGGCCTCCATGTATGAGTTGAGGGTGCGGAGTTCTGGGTTGCAGGGCTTCTAGACTTTGGTAATGTAGGGTGGGCCCTAACTTGTCTTTTCTCCCACCTAAACCTTCCTAAAGCCTTATTTAGCGTTTACCTGGACCCTGAAGAACCTACCTTTGTGGGTTTCCTTATTATGATTTCCTCATATAAATCCTAAAAGAAAGTAGGTTCTTTAGGGTCTAGGCAGGGGTGAAGGATGAGGGAAGGAGACCTAGACCAGAGCTTCGAGGGCTTCTCGGTCAGGTTTGGAGGTTTTGAGTCTTGAGCTTTCCGAAATTTTGACATAGTCCAAGTTTGGCTTTCGAGGGTTCTGGCATGTAGATTTTCGGGCTTCGGGGTCTGAAGGCACCTACAACACGTTATTAGATACAATATACCAAGGACGGGCAATTAGCAAACCCCAGCAGGCTCTCTGCCAGCTCCAAACTGAGTAGCTGAATGGCTAGATGTTAGACTTTTGGGCATAATTTTAAACGCTGCGCGTCGTCCGCCTCGGCCCGGCCGTATGTTGGGAGGAAGACATGATGCCAGGTCTGGGGCTTTTGCTTTCGCAGGATAT